>VZZY01018742.1:0-15156 GCA_013400335.1 Eurystomus gularis | reverse complement strand
GCTGCTCGGCCGCTCCTTGCTCGCCTGCCTCCGTCGGATCCCGCCGCCGCACAGGCCGCAGAGGGCGGGGGGAGCGAGGCGCCTGCTGCAGCCGAGGGGCAAGATGCAGCCTCCTGGTAAGTGTAAGTCCCAGCGGGAAGCATTCCGCTTGTTTGCCGAATGGTTGAGTCCCTACAAATACATGTGTTTGAGTTTCCTTCAGTACCTTTCCTTCCACAAGACCGACCAGCCAGCCGTAACTTTGCTCCTTAGAGAATTTCAGGTTCTCTCATCTCTTCGTACCTCAGACCCGACTCTGACAAGTGTTTTTTCATAGGCAAGGGTAAAAAAAAAATCTAATTGCAACACTGCAGCCTAAGAGCATGCTACATTCGCAGCATGAGGACTGTTATACTAGCGGTACCCATTCTTGATGTAAACAATCTCAACAGACTATTAGTGGTTGAAAACCATAGGAGAGAGGCACTATGCTAAGCTCTGTTGAGAAGCGTTTCTCCTGGGGTCCACACCCAAAGCACGTCACGGACACGGTGGGGTACATCTGATTTCCTGATACTCTAGAGAGGTATCTGTCTGCACGTCTGTGGTGATTACTAGATTTTCCTTAGCTTTTAATTCGTTCAGTGTATCCTACCTTCAGGACATTACTTTGCAACAGAGAAAAATTTCTGTTTAGAAATAGCACTCAAATGTGGCTGCTTCCTAAAAATTTGGCTTTACTGCTTTCAGTGTCACAAATGCTGTTTTATTCAGAACCAATTTTAGCGTGTTTTACAGGATCGCAGATTACTTTGCAACAATGTAAATGAAATCTCATTTTAATGCATTGAGAAAATAGTCACATGTCATAGCCAAAAGAAAGCCTGATGACCATTCCTTGTCCTTCAATTTTTCAGGAAGCTGCTTTGTATCCCAAAGCATAGGAAGCCCTACTAGGGGAAAAAAAAAATACTTTGATACTAGGCATTTTTCCAACGTGCTTCCTAGGATCAGATTCTGTAAACTGGAGATATATTATGTAATTTGCATGACAAGATTGATACAACAAATACTTGTATTTCCTCCAAAATTCAAAATTCCACTTGGAATTTTCCACTGCCATCAGTTTTGCAATGCCTGTTCTGCACCCACCTTCTGCATTCCTTCCATGGGCATGTACGTATCAGTCGCTGTGTATGAAAGCTCCCTGACAGTGAAAAGTATTATCTATGAATTCACTATAGAAGTTTAAAATTATAGTATTTTTCACATTATAATTGCATTCAGTACCCTAAGATTAAAAAACCCCTACAAACTTGATGCTTTACCAAAACTTCCAGAAAATTTTCTGCTGCCTTCTATCCCTCATGTCTTCAAGCAAAATAATAAATTGTAAATATTTTATAATTTATGTAGCAAACAATTTTTTCTTAAAAAACACAGATAATTCCTCACTTCAAATGTAAAATATCATTGAAATTATACATACTGGTTTGCAGCCTTGATAGGTAGTTTCTTTGACATCTGTTTTTCTAGTTGTCTCAGAATACCTGACATGAAAAAGGGGTTTAAGCATCATGTACACATAAACCTTATCCTGCTATATAACAGTTCTAAATAGGATTAATAACCTGGACAGTGTAAGGGCAAATCATATTAAAGATCTTTCTGAAAGCATACAGCTGTATTTTTTTTACTTTTTGCAAATCTATTATAAGGAGTTTTAATTAGTACTCCCTATTTCTAACATTTTATATATCCATATTTCATTTTCACAGCACCTCTTGATAGCAAACACTTTTTAGTGATGAAAACAAAGACAGAACAATTAAATACAATAAAAAATGAAGTTTTTATTCTTTTGGCTCAACTGTAATGTGGTTTACTGTTCTTTATGGTAATAGCATTTTCCTGCATGCAGTTCACCGACACACAAGTCAATATTTTTGTAAAAGGAGGAGTCAACATCGAATTTTTGCTTGTGTAAGAAACACAAAATGTCCTGATGTGATCAATTATACAAGTTTGCTATTTAATTCCTGTGGAAAAAAAAAAAGCATTGTGGATCCCATATTATATTTCGAACAGTTCTAGTGCAGCATGAATCAACAAGAATAAGAATAGTCTATGTAAACAAACACTGGTAGAGACTTCATGAATAAAAAGACTACCTTGATGCAGTTCCGATGCAGGCAGTGCTAGAATTTTAAACAAATCTTCCCCACCACATTTCAATTACAAGTTATATCTATTTGGAAGCAAGTGCATTTTGGACTCAGTTTGAAACTTATTTCACATTAAAATGTGTGCAAAAATACAGTACTAATAAAAAAGCAGAAACCTAAAGCTACCCCATTCTTTCCTTTGTTTCTTATTTTGTGAAGTTCTTGAATTAAAAAGTGCTATGGATAGAAAGTAACAAAAGTGACAGTGACATCAACCTGAAGATAATTCTCATTTCTTATTTTATGTACAAAACGCTGAAAAATAAAATAAAATGGTATTTTTTACAATATTTATATTTTCTTAGAAAATTCTATCTCCATGTTATTTTTCAACAGGTTAAGTAGTTTGCAACATATCCTGTACAGTCTGACTATACAGCGTACAGTAGTCACTTAAAATTTTAGAATGCAAAGCAAGAAGCTCTTAAGTAGCTGCAAACTATTGCTTGATGTCATGAAAGAATGATGACCGATTGAACAATTTGTTTCACTTAACCACTGAGATATGGCTTCCCATATTAGACTTTCAACAGTGGAAGGAGTAAAATTACAGCAGCAAAGGCAAGATAAACATGCATCAGTGATAGCTTCCAAACTATCTATAATGGTACAGAATACTTCATATTAGCTGTTGAAAGCTTGCAAACTACACTTATTGTGGTACATATTTGATGCAATAAATATTGTGCACAGGTCATTATTTGTTTGCTCAAACATGCACCACGGGATAAAATAACTATTTACATAGACGGTACTTTTTTAATCAACACATATAATGTCAACCTTGCTGAGAGCAGAAGATGGCTAAACGATACTGCAGGGTGAAGCAGAACAACTTCATAATCCTTAAGTTTTGTGGGTTTTTGGTAAATTCAATTTTGTACGTTCAGGTAAACTGTTTTCTACAGAAGAATACTTAAAAATGGACTCTATGTCCTTCAGTAGATTTCTTACGTAGAGTTCGTTCAACTACAGTTAAATGACTTATGAAAAAATAAAACATCTGTTCTATTATTGTAGACTCTATGGGACTTTACAGGCACGTTAAGATTTGTCTGGATGAGACACTAGATGGATCCTGTTATTAAGCACCTCAAAATATAGAGCCACCCTGGAACATGGAAGTAGTCAGACTCTGCTGCTTTGTGCGACGTCATGTTTTTCCATGCATGAACTACAAGTGCAGCATGCCTTCATGCAAATCACTTCTGTCTGTACATTATAGAGAATCCGAGAGTAGAACACCTGGTTCTCATACCCCCTTCCCCAACAAAAAAACCCATTTACAAAAATAGTCACATATAATAGTAAACAACCTGTGAATTAAAAAATGATAAGTTCACCAACACTGATTTTTGTAAAAATATGGCAAATGTGGCTGTTGAAATGCAAACAGTGGATACAATTTTTGTACTGCGTGTTTCATGTAAAACACAGAGATTCCTAGGTTCGCACCTTTTTTTTTTAACTGGTCCCTACAGTCTGATTGGCCATTTTATCTTCTCTTCAGCAGTGTCAGCTGGTAATAAAAACAACAACCTCCTGTCAAGATGTTACCCTGTTTTACAGAGTTGCAGTTTGATGACGAGGGGTCACTGTCTTGTTATAGGCACTGACCTTTTTTATATATATATATAATTATATATATATTTATATATGTAAAAACTGTCAGTTTGGCATGTACCTCCTACAGGAGTCCCGTTGACACAAATACATACTTTCTCAGGCTGTAAAAAGTTTATCAAAACAGAATTCTGTGTTACTTTTTACTTTCCCTGCTGTCTTTACCTTTATCTTCTTTTTCGGATTTGTCTTTTTCATATTTATCCTTGTCTGGCTTTGTTACACTATCATAGGATGGTGGGGAGGTTGTGGATGGGGTCATATCTGTTTTTTCTGGAGTAGAGTTCTCATTTAATTTATCCATAATCATATCTTCTTTCATGGGCAGATCATCCTCATCTTTACCTTTATCCTGATTAAATATACATGAAACTTTTTTGACTTTTTGCCTTAAAAGATGACGTCTGAAAGCACGCTGAATAATGACAGCAGACACTTCCTCCTGTTTTCGTTTTAACGTGGTTGTAATTGGTTCATAGGAGACTTTAGAAGGATTGGCTGCCATAAACCGATCTTCCATCTGTATTCTGAGGGCATCCATCTCCCCACTTTCCCCCAAAACACGCTTTGTGAAAGCAAACAAGATGTCAAGGCAGTGAATTCTGTCACCGCTTACCATGGGCAGATCCATTGCAATAAGCTGGACTTTGTTTGGTTTGGGTAGATGAAGAGGAGGCTCAAGTGCTGCTGCAAAATCAGACAACTTCTCAAATTCCATGAATTGGGTTGCATCAGGATCAAACTTCTCCCAGACTTCATAGAACATCTCAAAGTCATCCTCACTCAAGGGTTCAGCACTTTCTTCAGTAGCAACACTGAAGTTCTCCAAAATCACAGCAATGTACATGTTCACCACTACCAGAAACGAGATGATAATGTAACTGACAAAGAAGAAGATCCCAACGGAAGGGTTGCCGCAGTCGCCTTTAACGGAGCTCCCGGGATGATCTTTATGGGGATCACAGTCTGGCTCCCCACTGTTAAGAATCGGGGCTAGCAAACCATCCCAGCCAGCGGACGTGGTAATCTGAAACAGGCAGATCATGCTGTTGCCAAACGTTTCAAAGTTGAACATGTCATCAATCCCAACTTCCCTCTTAACATAGGCAAAGTTGGACATGCCAAATATCGCGTAGATAAACATGACGAGGAACAGCAGCAGGCCGATGTTGAACAAAGCAGGAAGAGACATCATCAAAGCAAAAAGCAGAGTGCGGATTCCCTTAGCGCCTTTAATGAGACGCAGGATTCGGCCTATTCTGGCAAGTCGGATGACTCTGAATAGTGTGGGGGACACAAAATACTTTTCAATCATCTCGGCTAAAAACATACCTGTTGAAAAACAAATTAAATTAGTAAAGAATATTATTATCTTTAAAAACCACTGCTAAATATTTATCCTACAAACACTCTAGGACTTTAAGAAGAATAGGATATTTAAACAGAGTTTAGAAATTAGCCATTCAGTTGTTTTTACAAAACTTTTACAGTTTGGTATGCTTTGGAAACCCAGAAATCCCAATAGAAACCCTGAAGTAATTTGAAACACTGCAGAAATGACATCTCCACGTATTAATTTTAGGACTACATATGCAAAGAGACACACAAATATAAAACATCAATCTTTTTTAGGACAAACATAACTAGCGTATGCAACCTAGCAAATGCTCAGACCAGAAGAATAGCTTTCTCTTTAACTGTAACAAAAATCATCTCAGTTAATCTGAAGAAAGATCGCATTTGTAGTACTATTAAAATGTCATGTAATCAAGTTATGCTATTCAAAGCAAATGTGTATGTTTGAAGAAAACTGCAACTTCTTAATCACACATGAAGTAACGTGACCACAAGATTAGTATTAATGACAGCAGTTCCAAACAGAAATGTAATAAAAAGGCTTCTTAGAACTCACTGACGAGCAGAAGAATTGAGCATTATGTGTCTCAAAGCAGAAAAATAACTGCATCCTCTTTCCATCCAAAAATGGCAAAACCAATTTGCATATTAAGGACTTACGATAAGTTAAAATGACAGCATTTTTACTCAAATCTTTCAGGTTTTCTGCTCTAGATAAAGCAAAGTATAGTGGAGCTATGTATTTATCACTGCATCTGCTTCAGCTCTGCCATGGTTAGTTTGTATCACAATTGCCCTTAATATATAGGTTTGTCTCTATGCAGAAGAATTTATACTGAATTCAGAATATTTAATTTCAACTAATAGAAAAGTGAGAGTGTTTGAAACCTATTGCTAAAAAATGTCTTAGCATACTGCTCTGTTATTTTATGGACAATACGAAATTAGAAGAAAGAAAAAATGCGGTCAGACATTCTAGTGACAATGTTGAACCAAAATATAACTAGACTTTACATTGCAAAAAATGTTTCAGTTTCCACAGAATTAACCACTTCATAAAAATTAAATCTTCTTACCTACTATGGAGAGAATGACAACCACAAAATCGAAAATATTCCAGCCTATAGTGAAGTAGTAATGACGAAGTGAAATCAATTTCAGGACACATTCTCCAGTGAAAAGTACAATAAACACCAGATTAATCCAATATAAAATGTTTTCCATGTCTTCACTCTGATCATCTGTTTCTACCATCATTGTGACCATGTTAAGGCAGATGAGTATCATGATGCTGATATCAAATGCTTGTTTCGTTACAAAATCAAAGACCATGCCTTGGAATTTGTTCTGGAGGAGGGGAAAAAATAAGATTCGGTAAGATATGCATTGGGTAAAATGTCTTTTTTAAGATTACTACAAATTATTTAAATCTAGTATGAAGAGGATTTCATGTCTTCCGTGAAGTCCTCCATTTGTATGAATTGTCCAGTTTGTACATGTAAACACCAATTAAATAGAAATGCAACTACTGTGTTTATAAGCATTAGAGGGATGATTTCAAAATAGGCACGGTGTGTTTTTTTAAAGTTGCAAAGGAGACCGCCACTCTCAGCCAGTTCACTGTAACCTTTTGTGACACGGGACTATTAACTGAATGCTTAGCTTGGCAAAATTTGAAAAAAACCAAGTGGGAGGCAGATGCGAGCAGGCTGAGAGTTAATGGCACTTCATCTGCCAGAAAATGTATAAAGTTTTCAAGCCTTGAGTTCAGTGGTCTTCATGACACCAAAATAACTTTTAAACCAGTATCTTCTATTTTTCAGCTATAGAGAATTTACTGATGGCTGAGCTGGTCACTGAGCAGCTTCCACAATCCACAGCAGAACTGCAGAGCTGGAAGCACTTTCTGCCCCAGCCAAACCCTGCTCTGTAGTGCCAGGGTAGTGCTGCTCAGGACAGCAAACCGTTGTATGGATTGTGCAACAGGAATGAGGGACAAAATAACTTTTTTTCAGGTAATGATACAGTAACTTGCCCCCATACAGCAGTTTTAGAGTCTTCTTCAACGACTGAAAAAGCCTGTGCCCTAAGGCTTTCACATGCTCTGACAAATACTGCCACATTTAATTGTTCTAGTCAAACCAGTGTTTTGAAAAAATGCCACATGAAATGTCATTGCCATCAGCAGAGAAAGTGAGGGGAGGGAAAAGGAAAGGGGAATCCTCCATATTCAGACTACAAAAGTATTTCAGATAAATAAGGCTTTTTTTATATCACCTATTTTTTTAGCTAACAACTCACTTCAGCCTAAGGCATAATTGAAACAATCCCATTTCAAAATAAATTTTGAAATAACAGAAAATATTTTGATTCTTACTGCTGGTCGAGGTATAGGCTTCTGTGGTTTCTTTGAACCCAATTTTTTCATTGCATTGTAGTATTTCTTCTGTTCTTCTGTCATAAAGATGTCTTGACCTCCAAAGTAAACCAAAGAGACAAAAACTGGTTATAATCACATATCTATATTGATTACTTACAAAAAAAAGATACTGAATAGTAATAAGCAGTCTTGTTCACATGTCATCTGTGGGAAAAGTGAGGACAGACATAAAATTCCCCTTTTATATGATTATTAGTTCTTTGGTAATAGAAGAGTTGCTTTACATATTTCACTCAATGTTTAGGATTTTTTTAAAAGGCTCTTGAAGTTGCATTGTTTGTCATTAACCTCTGCCTTTCACTGGGGAGAGAGAAGATACAGAGGAGGGAGAAGTGTTTTTGCTTTGTTCTACTTAATTCCATTAGTTACTACAGAGACACAAAAAAATAAAACATTCTAATCCCCTTCTCTGGTTTTTCCTCTGGAGTAAATTTTGGCAAAATTTCAGCACTGGTATCTATGATACCAAAGGACAATTAGAAGGTATCCAGATGGTCACATTTCACAACCTCTTCTACCTCCATTAGGGCAGGACTTGAAGCAGGAGATCCTGGACCTGCTATGTGGAACAAGTAGAAAAAAAGCCAATTTCTCTCCCTCTCAACTCATTTCTGCATCTGGATCCAAGAGCACTCGCAGTACTCCACTAACACTTTGCATGGCCAGAGACTTTAGTTAAGTTCTGCAGCTGGCACACTGATACCTTTTGAGGCAGTGTTGAAAAAATACAAAGCCTAAAGAGAGTATAAATAAGCATAATACAATGTTTATTATTAGAGTCCAGAAATCTACACATGAAGGTACTATAGCTAAGAGGTTTTATACCTATATTTAGCTATTTCAATGGCTAGCCTTTTTATGAGTCTTTTATAGACTCCAGCCACAAATCCACATTTTTACAATGATGACATTGGGTATATAACTAACCATGGACAGACATAATTTTGTCACTTGCCCATCAAGTCCTCATCAAGACAAATTGTAAGCTGTAATAATTTAATGTATCTAATATGCAATGCATATATTGATTTATCCTTAAAATTAGAAAATAATATTTTATGAACAAAGTTATTGTGTGTGGACCAAAAATAAGCATTTTTTTTAGCTTTCTTTTCAGAATAATGATGAAGCACTTATCTTCTTTTTCTGCTGGTTGAAATTGTCTATGATGACACCAATGAAAAGGTTCAAGGTAAAGAATGATCCAAAGATGATAAAGATGACAAAGTAAAGATACATGTACAGGTTATCTTCATACTTAGGCTGATCCAAAACCTGCAAAAAAAGGCATAGAAACTAAGCCTCAGTTTAACTGTGAGCACAGAATCAATTATCTACTTGGTAGAATTTAGGCCTCTGTCCCTCTGATCTTTGCTTCTTATGGTCAAGTTCCCACATATCTGTTCCACTGATCTTCAATCTGTGAAGTTACATTCTTGACAAAGAACTTTGCTTTCACATGTGAGACTTCATTTTGAAAAATGTAACTGGCCTATATGAGCATAGAATAAATACTGAAGACACAACTGGTTTAAACTGGTACAGTGCAAACTGTCTGAGTCTACAGACAACCAGAAACACCAGCTCATAAAGCTACAAACTTTTCTGTGTATCTCATGGGAGGCCCTGATGTGGGCTTGTGGAGCTGTCACTGCTGTAGGTAGTTAGGAAACCACCCTGGATTACAGAAAAGAGGCATCCAAGCCATGCTTAGAGTAAGATATTTTCTTTGTACAACTATGCACATTTACTGTACTACAACAGGCCTCCTGTTGTGTGTGTAGCTTAGCAAAAAAGCTGAAGCTTTACCAGTATAGTTTATTTAGTTGTCTACTTACAACTAGAGGACAACCTGCACCAAGGGAAAGGCAAAAGGGTAAGAAAATACACAGGCCAAGTTAAGAACAGGAACTGCATCCTGAAGAAAGGAGTCAGGCAGCTTGCAGAGCACAGTGAAAATCTCAGCTACGAAAAAAGATCAGTTACAAAAAATAATCTCTAAGCTTTCTATCAGTGCCTGTTTCTAAATGTAAGTAATGCCTCAATGCTCAGAATAAGAGGGGGAAAAGGCATTTCATGGCAATAGTTAAGTCTGCTGTGGAATTGCAGAATTTTGTTCCAGCTGCACCACAAACATTGAATCCTTTAGGACTGCTCCTCTGCTTTCTTCATCTCTTGTATTTTTCCTACAGTTTCCACTTTCTGTGACTACAAAACTATAACAACTCCTTGTTCTCCCACTTCTACTGTTAGTTCTGAAAGATGTTAAAATTACATTCTTAAATCTTGAAGCTCATACAGTCAAAATAAATGGAGTCAAGGGACCATACTTACATTACGAGAATCCACAGCTGCATACATGATATCCATCCATCCTTTAAATGTAGCCTATAAAAAGAACACTGGTGTTTACCTCGTGCTTTTCCTGGAAAATGGCTTGTCAGAAACATTGTTTAAGAGCTGAAGACTAAGTGTCTTTAGCAGTCATCATGAACACCAGCACAGTGAAATGTTCATAGGTGACTCCTGCCTTCTATTATATGTTTTATTCATATACGAGAATTGCAAGCAAATTCTAATATCTGACTATAGAGAACACATGTATTAAGAACTTTTATCAGTTATAAGTAATATATGAATATAGATTCAATGCAGCTAAGGTGAATTAGGTTTGAATTATGTATTTTTTTTCATAGCATAGCCTCTATGGTTATTATTTCTGTAGAGTCATCTCCCACACTTTATAATTCCAAACCAAGTGAGAGACAAGATTTCTAAATGAAAGAAAAAATGAAAAATTATTTTTTACTTTTAGAAGTAAACAACAGAAATATAGAAAGAAAAATAGAAATTAAGGAGTGGTGACCTACCACTTGAAGCAGAGAAAGATAACCAAGGCCTACATTATCAAAGTTAACCTTCACATTCTTCCACCGGGCAGTTTCATTGTTTTTTATGAGCTCCTCACACTGACTGTAGTTGTTGATTTGGCTGATATCAAATCTCTCATCAGTTGTAGTGTTAACACAGTAGTAAAACTTTCCAGCAAATAGATTTACTCCCATGATACTGAAGATCAGCCAGAATATAAGGCAAACAAGAAGCACGTTCATAATGGATGGAATCGCTCCTAGGAGGGCATTCACAACCACCTAGAGTACAAATGAAATCAGAGACGGACAGTGTAAGAACACAGGCACTGGCATCTTACAAATGCTTCATCAGCCTTTCTTAAATTTTAATTCTAATATCTGTGTCACATTTTTTTAATTATTGAGAGTAACAAGTAAAGCAGTATAGAGGAAGGATAAAGTGTCAACATAATTGAAGTAGAAACATACAAACAGTAAAAAAAAAATTGCTTTAAAGAATGGGAAAAAGAAGGACAAACAGGTAAAATGAACTGGGAAAAAAAATAAAAGAAACAAACCAACAAAATCAGCATTATTAATTCTTTTTAGAATATTTACTTAACGTATGTCTGCAAAACCATATCCATAATACTGGTAATGACTGATTGCAGCAAACACAACAAACTGTTTTCTGTTACATGTTTACTGGATAAACAGCCCAAATCAGTACTACTGAGCAAATTTTTAATTGAAAGTAATTTAAAGACTTCTTTTACATAAAAGAAAACTCAGGGATGTATGCATGTTCATTTGGACGGTTATATACAAAATCAGAAAAGCAGACATGTTCGAACTGGGAAACCAGCTGAGCATCTGAACACAGAAAAGCTGGTAGTGTTCAGGAAGTGGCAGACTTGAAGAAAGAAGCGACTTGATTTAATTCCCAAATGAATTTTGGGTAAAATCAAGCTTCAGGAAAGAAAAATATGAAAATGAGTTCACGTATGATGATGAATGATGATTGAAAACATGCCAGAATAAAAATAAAATAGTAAAGAAAGTTAGGGAGAAAGTAGGTCCATTATGAATGGCAATGATTTATTTAATGATGGAACTGATGAACTGCTAAATTAGTAGACTCCTATTTTAAATCTCTTTCTAAGTCTAACAATATAAAATTTAATAACTATGAAGCACCACTGCCAATTTTGCCAAAGCAACTGAATCAGATCCTTAGGACCGAATTGAGATTTTGTTTTAAAAATGCAGGACATTAGGTATTACATAGAAGAGATTATTTAGAATTCCTTTAGTTTGTAGGATGTAGGTACTACAGCAGATCCTCCAGCACACTGTGCTATTTGTTTCTATTTGAAATACAAATATGTATCTTAAGCTAATAAAGTACTTTGGTATTACATTTATATCTACAATTAATAAATTCCACAGAATCAATTCCTTGTAAAATTAGTCAGCTAGGTACATCATCCTTCATTCCTTGCCATTTTACAGAATAGAAAATAAGACCTTTGAATGCTGGGGTAGGTGATGAATGACCACCATGTGTATCATACAGTAGACTTGGGCTGAAGGAAAGGAGAAATACTTGTTTTACTTTCAGAACTCCATTCCTGCCAAAACAATACCTCTTTGGGGTGATATATACCTTGGGCAATAATTGAGATCCTATAGGGCTTCAATGAAATTGTCGTTATGTTAAATTTAGGAGCTGGACTAAATGAGGTTCATTTCAATGTAAATTACTCCGTAAAGGCACAGAATGGTGCATGAAGTCCAAAGTTTCTGGGCTTTTTTTGCCACATATTTTAAATCACATATCGTAATAAGTGTTTATTTGTAATGGGGAAATAAAAAAAAAATAAATCAAAGTCGTTTCTTACCCATACTAACAAGCTCCTTAGCAATACCTATTAAAAATCAATAAGCAAAAGTAAAGGAGCATTTTATCACTCATCAGCCAGGTAGAGAGGATTCCCTGACTAATGGGTAAGTCTCTTCTGACTATTTCAACAGTGTTGTCTTATGCTGACAGACCTGTCATCTCATCTTTGTCAATGTCATGACTGTGGAAGGCCATAAGGAGTAGTTCGACCTAAACAAATTAATAGTTTAATAATAACGCTGAATTAGTTTAAATTAGAAATACATTAACTCACTGGTGTCAGTGGGAAGTTTGACTGGAATAATAAATGGAAAAACCTTTTTTTTTCCCAATTCAGGAATATTTTCCAAATATACACTAGTTTTTATTTTCACATTATTTTTATGTAAAGTTATCTCAATTCTTCTACTTTAAAATATAAGTAGATTTCTTAAATGTAATAATGTCATCCATGAGGAACAATTATTGAGATATAAAGGGATAGTTAACCAAGTGAAAATATTTGTCCGTGAGCTTTCGGTGTCATTACACCTGAGAATTCTGTTCCTCTTTCTGTTACAGCTGTAGGTCCAGTCATGTTCCTCTTTCTTTAAGTGCTGGATTTCTACAGCTGACCTACTTTCTCTGGTGTTAGTCTGAGTACTGAAGCTATACCAGGACCAGCTTGTAGTATGAATCGCTTGAAGACGCTCAAACATACTGTTGAGCATCACTGAAAACACTGATCCAGACACCTCCTAGCTTCCACTGGTAGTAGGGCTGTGAGAAAAGAGGGCAAGGCCCGACAGCAAGTGGAAGTAGGGAAAGCATTAGAAAGACATTAAAAGCATGGTTTACTGGTCAAAAAAAAGAAGATAGTATGTGCCTAGCACCATACAGCAGTAAGTGATACTGCTTGGGACAGAGCACAGATTTAATTATACTCCCACAGGTTACTTTCATGAAGTTCCAAGTGCAAATTAAAGTGATTTCCCCAGCAACGGTAGTGGGAAGATGCAGGGGAAACACCATGTTTTCCATAGCGGTTATGTTTTGTATTAACTCTTAGTTTGGACAGGAACGAATCCTAATCCTAGAGAATAGTATGGTGAATTAAAAATTTCAGTTGTGTAGAATGGAATTTCTTGCTTGTGTATAAGAAATAAAATGCTCACTGGAAGTAATTTCAAGTGTCTATTCAAATATGTGCATCATACTACATTGTCATAGTTTCAGTTCACAGATGTTAAACACCAATGAAATTACTATGTTATGAACAGACAGCTTGAATTTCCATGTATCAGACCTTAAAATCTTCTAATTTCTTCACCAATTTGAGCTACTGTATCTTTAAAGACATTGAGTTTGAAATATATCACTTAAGGCAAAATTTGTTATATCCATAGGAAAATTTCAATGGTTAATTGCACTAACTAATGAAAAATATAGGTCACAGTTCTAATCTGAAGTTATCTAACTTCATCCACTACTTTTTATTATTAATATTTTGTATTCAGTTTTTTTTGGTAATCATTCTAATAAAAACTGAACAGCTAATGTGTTTTTTAGCAAGATACTACTGAGGTACTAGATAGGCTTTATATAGACATCCTAAATTTCAAAATTTGCTTCAGCAAGGTTCCAGAAACTTGTTGGAAAGGAAATGGTATTTTCTATTTGAATTCATAACCTTTCATCAAAGCTTTTTTTCCTGTTTGGTTGAAGTCTTTTACTTTCCATGCACATAGAACATCACATTTTCTTCAGAAGCTCACCAATTTGACTTATACATTTGCTAATCATCTTATAATCTGGGGTGCTAAAGATCAGTGATTGCAGTAGGGAGCTCAGACAAGGATGTCTTTCAATTATAGCAGCAGGGTTTCAGCTCAAGTGTATCTGCTGATTAGATCTATGGCAATATGTCCCAGGCAAATAGATGGACCCTGAAGGTGTGAGTCAGATACCTTCTTGTGGCTGGAGCAAGAAGTTATCAACATCTGCAGTTGTTGACTACTGCCTCTGAGAGAAACATTTCTAGAGCCTTCATGTCGTAGCAGAATACATAAGGTCTTTATCTATTTCAGAGCACTAGGGAAGTGATCTAAACTAACCAATTTGACCTTGGACTGGAACAGACTGAGTCCCCAGCTGGGCAGCTAAGGGTCTGAGCTGTGGTAACTGATAAAGTGATAACAAACAGCTGGGGACAGCAACTTCTCAAATATACCCAACTCTGTCAGTAAAAGTCTTTCTGGTATGTTTTCAGGCTACTTAATGCTCTACAGATACAATCAACATTTAAAAAATCAATATGGAAAGCAGTAAGCAACCAATTTAGGCCAGAAATCATAAAACAGGTTCCATCTTTGATATACTAGAGAAGTTGTCTTAAATAGAATGCAATAGTTCTAATCTGAAAGAGAGAAGGTATTTTAACACTGCCAATTTACTTATTAACATAGGAATTCATTACAAAACTTTAAAATTGTAACAGAAATTCTTAATTAATATTTAGAGAATAGTAGGTTAAAAGATATTTGATAGACTGCGCATGATATTCTATACTTGTATGAAATACACAGTAGATATATAGGCATGTATATGCGCACACTTTTATGAGGAAATACTGTTTTTTTAAGACTTTCTGACTATAGCAGGATTTCTTTGTATGGGATAAATTCAGTTTTGTAATAACGTTGCATAGATCCATGCAGTTGATAAGTCCTTGGGCCCTCCAGGAAAATATGAAATAGAATGAAAGGCCAAGGAGCCTAAATAAATGTAACAATGTGTGCA
>VZZY01018741.1:1720-100877 GCA_013400335.1 Eurystomus gularis | reverse complement strand
TTTTAAGTGGCTCATTGCAGGTCCTTACAACAGTACTATGTCCCACATATCAGGTTTCTTCACTGTTCCCATCTCAGAGTCTTTTGGCTGTTACACCTAATAAGACCCATCTTATTTCACATAATTACAAGGACTTTTGTAACTTATTTCTGCCTTTCACTTCTCTTTTTTTTTTGTTCACTGTTTTTTGTTCGCTGTTTTAATAAGGCAGAAGTTCTTAATATGTGGATCAGTTCACCACACTTTCCTTCAAGATAAAACCTAAGAACATTCTTTTCCAAGCCCATTAGATCCTTGAATTTTTCTCAGGCTTCCACAGAGAAAGATCCTTACAGGGCTTGCTTTCCTAGCAACTCTTTCTCAATGGAAAGCAGAAAATCTAATCCAGATCTATTTGCCTACTAACAATCTGTTTATCCTGGGTTCCTAAATGCAGTTTCCAAAATACCTTGAGTTGAATCTCTGACAACCAGTCTGACTCAGAGCAATTTTTCACTGGAGAAGACTAATAATTTCTAGATATCTTAAAATGAGGATTGTTTGGCAGAAATGCTATCCTTTTGTTGTTGAAGTATTCTCCATTTCCAGTCATCGTTGTCTTATTATTACATTATTTTTTCCATCTCTCTGTTCATATTCTTGATCTTCTTGTTTTTTGATTTTTCTGCTTTTACTGTCCTCCCACTTCATCTTTACCTGGTTGCTTCAAGCAGGAACCATTAGCTCGGCTAAAAGATGTCAAACTGGTTAAATTCTGTAGTCTGAATTTGACAGGAGGTTGCCTTCAGAAAAATGCAAGCGCAAGCTTCTAAATGTGTGCTGATGGGCATAGAGATACAGCCTGCAATGAAGTTATACAATGTACATGTCAGTGCATGAGAATCTGGCCCTGTGAACCCACAATGTATCACTTACTCTGTTTCATAATGGCAAGTAGAGATATGATATGAAATGAAATCACATCTAACATAACCCTTCAAACACAGGAAATACTACCTGTTGATCTGGCACGGAGAAGATTTTTTTAAATATTCCTTCATTAGTCAATGCTGTAACAGCATCCCTATCTTTACGAATGAATTTAAGTTAATTTTTGTGAGATACAGCATCAAATGCTGCATTAAAATCTACATAGATACTACAAATGCTATATTCTCTACATCTACCATGTTTTTCTTATAATGACTCATACCTGATTTTTTCTTTTTAGCAATTGATGGCAATCTGGGTGACTTCTCTTGCTGGAGTTAATTTTTTATCAAATTATCAAAGCCAGTGTCCAGATACTATGGTTAGGTGCAAGACTTACAGAATGAATGTGTTTGGCTTTCATTACACTTAATTTTTTATTATTTTTTTTTTTTTCAGGTATACCTTGTTGGTATATGGTCAATTGTAGGGTGACTTCTTGTCTTCACAAAAATTCCTAGTGAAATAACAAACAGCTGAGATAGCAAATATTATCTTCCTGTGTCCTGTAACCAGTCCAAAACTGTAGGAATGTGGAAAGCAGACAGACAGAGGAGAAAGAGTAGAGATTAATGGGGTACCACAAGATAACTTAAAAAAGGTCCCTTGTACCATGCAATTTTTATTTCATATTTCAATCTTGTGGATGTCTATTTTGTGATAGTGTAACTCCAATAACATGTTCATTCAAATTAGTGTAAATAACATTGAAAGTGCATTTCTTGTTGAAATTCTGTTCCTGCATTAACTTATGCTTAATACTTTTTCATTACAGTCTTTTATGCTAGCTTAAATATGCCCATTGATTTTTATCAGATCACAATGTATCTATGTTCATTGTAGCTTTTCATGGGTAGTAAACACCTATGTCCCAGGATATGTTCTGTAGCAGATGTCTAAGCAGCAGCTGAATGCTGTCTTTGGATTCCATGCTTCTGCTTTACATGTGCTATTAAAAAAAAATTCCATAATTAAAGACAAAAAATAGTATAGCAAAGTATTAATTGAGATACTGGGAAATATTTCTAACAAAAGAATCTCACAGAATGCATTAAAAATGAACTTTAACCTTAGTTACCCTAGTACTTCTGCAAAGATGGCTGTTTATCTGAAGGTGGTCCACAATGAATGACAGCATTGACATTTTCAAGTGCAGTTTCTCCTTCTGCATCACAAGGAAGTTTATGCTTTCTGTACCATGAGTCTTTTCTGTACAGATTCTGCAGCTGAAAGGAAAAGCACTAAACAGGAGGAAATAGCTGCTTACATCATTTTAATGATTATTTTCATAGAAAAAATGTAGAAACTAAACAGACGGAAAAACAAGATAAAAGAACATGTAACTCTGCCTGTAAACCCATACCGATAGCTTAAAACTTCTATTTGTAGCACAAAATCTAGTTTAATATTCTGTTTTCTGTGGAAATATATTATATTGTGTTGATTGGATACGATCACCTTCTCAAATGCTAAAAAAAAATGCCAAACCACCCCCCATTTTTTTCAAGCCAAAGAACCTTAGGCTGCTTTATTGGTTCTTCTGGGCCAGTCCCAGGCACAATTACAAACTGGGTACAGAGTTGGTTGAGAGTAGCCCTGAAGAGGACTTGGGGGTGTTGATTGACGAGAAGCTCAACATGAGCCGGCAGTGCACTGATGCAGCCCAGAGGGCCAGCCCTATCCTGGGATGCATCAGGAGGAATTTGGCCAGCAGATCAAGGGAGGTGATTCCCCTCCTTTACTCTACTCTTGTGAGACCCCACCTTGAATACTGTGTAGAGTGCTGGTGTGCCTACCATAAAACGGNTAGAGTGCTGGTGTGCCTACCATAAAACGGACATAGATCTGTTGGAACAAGTCCAGAGGAGGGCCACAAAGAAGATCCAGGGGCTGGAGCATCTCTGCTATGAGAATGGTCTGAGGGCATTGGGATTGTTCAGCCTGGAGAAGAGAAGACTCCAAGGAGACCTTATAGCTACCTTCTAATACCTGAAGGGAACCTACAGGAAAGCTTGAGAGGGACTTTTTACAAGAGTTTCCAGTGACAGGACAAGGGGAAATGGTTTTAAATCAAAGGAGAGGAGGTTTAGACTAGATCTTTGGAAGAAGTTCTTCAGTACGAGGGTGGTGAGACTCTGGAATAGATTGCCCAGAGAGGCTGTGGATACCCCCTCCCTGAAGGTATTCAAGGCCAGTTTGGATGAGGCTTTGAGCAACCTAGTCTAGTTGAGAGGCATCTCTGCCCATGGCAGGGAAGTGGGACTAGATGATCTCTAGGGTCCCTTCCAACCTAAGCTTTTCTATGATTTTGTATTTCTTTTGCCCCAAAAAGGAGGGTGACAACAGAGGGAGCAGCATGAGGAAAAGCAATTATTCAAGTTTTCCAGGAAGATCCATCATAAGTAGTAATATCTTTTTAAAACACATTAAAAAGAGGAGAAATGGTCTCCAGCCCTGTACCTTTAATTATTAGATTCATAAGTAGATATGGTCCATTCAAAACATGGAAAGATGGTCTGACAAATTGCAGCAGATGCTGGGGTTTCCAGCATTTGTCGCTACTTTACTGTATTTTAAAGCAACAGAGCTTTTTCAGCTGTTACTAGTTGTTCTAGTCAATCTGATTACCACAGGTCAGTATACGATATTGCTTCATCTTTGTAGATTCAAGTGATAGCAGGAATACAAACTAAATCTTGGAAATTGTGTCCTGGAAAACATTTTTTTCTAACAGAATGCTATATAGATTTTACATTTTCATAGAATCATTTATGTTGGAGAAGAACTGTAAGATCATCAAGTCTGACCATTAACCCAACACTGCCAAGATCAACCCTAAACCATGTCACTAAGCACCTCATCTGCATGTCTCTATCTCCTGGGATAGTGACTCCACCACTTTCCCTGGGCAGCCTTTTCCAATGCTTTATAACCCTTTCAATGAAGAAACTTTTCCTCATGTCCAATATAGAATCATAGAATCATTTAGGTTGGTAAAGACCCCTAGGATCATCTAGTCCAACCTTTGTCCAACATCTCCCTAACCCCTAAACCATGTCTTGAAGTGCCACATCTGCTTGATTTTTGAACACCTCCAGGGATGGTGACTCCACCACTTCCCTGGGCAGCCTGTTCCCATGCCTAACCACTCTTTCAGTAAAGAACTTCTTCCTGATATCCAATCTAAATAGAAACCTCTCTTGGGTGCAACCTGAGGCCATTTCCTCTCATCCTGTCACTTGTTACTTAGAAGAAGAGACCAATCCACACCTCACTGCAACCTTCTTTCAGGCAGTTATAAAGAGCAGTAAGGTCTACCCTCAGTCTCATTTTCTCCAGGCTATATAAATCCAGTTCCCTCAACTGCTCTTCATAAGACTTGTTCTCTAGACCTTTCACCAGCTTCATTGCCCTTCTTTGGACACACTCCAGCACCTCAGTGTCTTTGTAATGAGGACTCAAAACTGAATGCAGTATTTGAAGTGCAGCATCACCAGAGCCAAGTAGAGGGAGATGATAACTTCCTTAGTCCTGCTGGCCACAAGCCTGACTTGAATGTACCTGACCCAAGGTTTTTCACACAGTGATGAGCTGTAATAATTCTTTTAAATATACATAGCAGGATTAGGATTTGAAGTAAAAGCTGTTTTCATTGAGCTATATATCAGAATCAGTTATCAGCTCTCTACTTAAATACACTTAATTCACAGCAAGAGATTGTTTGCTGGCATATATTGTAATGGTTTTTTTTGCTATACCTTTTATTCTTTAGGTAATAAAGCACTTATGAAGGTATTCGATTTACTGATGGGGAAACTAGTCCATTATACAGTTGATTTTAATGAAAATTACATTTCTTTCTGATTGATAGTATTCTCAGAAAGAAAGCTTTGTTTCAAACCATTGATTTGATTGATGTGAATTACACAGTTGTGTTGCCTGTCTCTCTCCACTGACTACAGAGGGGGACTACCTAATGTTCCTCTCACTGAGGTGTCTCAGATAGGTGACTTAATTAGAGGAGTAAATTCGTGTGAAAATGTTCTCCACAGCAGCTCTCTGAGCATGATTAATGCTTGTTTTGAGTAGCACTTCCAAGTTGACACAAAGGTTCGATCTTCATTTTGTTAAATGAACACACCAGAGGATTAGTATATTTCAAGCCTTACTAGTGAGGAACAAAAAGAGGTTAAGAAACATAAATTGGAGGTTAATCCACATAAATGGAGTCAGTGGAATTCAGGTAAAGTATCCAAAGTTGCAATCCTACTGCTTCCATTCAGCTGTCATTATCTCTGGAGGCTGCTGTAAGATCTAAATGCCCTCACTTATACAAAATAAATGGACATGTAGCCATTTTGCTCCTAGACATGCACAGAAACATTTCAGGCTTGTCATGGTTAAGCAATGCAGTGCTTATCTTTGCTTATCTCATTTAAGGACTTCAGCCTGCTAGCTGAACAAAGGTTTGCTGTGAAATTCAGCTCACAAGTTAATGGCAAACATGCATGATTCCTTTTACAATGTACTGTAAAAACCTAAAGTGGTGGATGGTCCCAGCTGTAAACTGCATACTCTTTACACAAGGCAGATGGAAGAGTGAAGAAGCCAGTAAAGCGAGGTCTGTTATACAGTAAACATGTGAATTAAATGCTTTTATCATAGTGTTCACTGCAAAATATCTGAAAGAAGCAGAATAATGTCCAGTCAGGTTATAAAATGTGTTTGTTTAGGAGTTTTTTTCTTTCTGAATAACAAGCAAAAAAACCCCTTCCGTTATACTTGTCTTTGCTTTGTATTGTGTCTAATGCAATATTCATTATGGAAAATGCACTCTTGGGAAGCATTTTTTTAATGTTTATTTTAACATTTGGGTGATACAGCTTCAGTACTGCAATACTCCCCTTGGTAATTCTCATGTGGTTTTATAGAAAAGTACTAGCATATTCTGTATCTATTTTAATAACAGATAAGAAAAAGAAATGAAGAGTAGACAGCTACTCCTTTAATTTTTACAGATCTAGACAAAGATTGTGCTAAGCTGTCTGATATGAATTCCATTTCCTGATCATTTTACAGCCTTACAACAAGATGGCCATCAGAACTTTTGAAGAAACGGCTGTGCCTTTTCTGTTGTGCTGGATTTTAAAAATAGTACATGGAGATTCACTACTAGACAATGAGTTGCAATCAGGTTGTAAAATAACTAAGTGAGATTTTGTAGTTGAAAGAAGGTATAAGTATTTATTGGCTGAGGTTTATCACATAGTACCATAGAATGGTTTAGGTTGGAAGGGAACTTCTAAGATTAACTAGTCCAACCCCCTGCCATGGGCAGGGGCACCTTTCACTAGATCAGGTTGCTCAAAACTCCATCCAACCTGACTTTGAACACTTCCAGGGATGGGGCATCGACAGCTTCTCTGGGCAACCTATTCCTGTTGATCACCACCCTTATTGTAAGGAATTGCTTCCTCATATCCAATCTAAATCTACCCTCTTTCCATGTCTCCTGTCCTCTTGCTACAGGCCTTTGTAAAAAACCCCTCTGTATATTTCTTATAAGCCCCCTTTATATTGAAAGGCCACAACAGGTCCCTGTGAAGCTTTCCCTTCTCTTTCTCTGAACCATTACAGCTCCCTCAGCTTTTCTACTGAGGAGTTCCAGCCCTCTGCTTATTTTCCCAGCCCTCCTCTGGACCCATTCCAACAAGTCCATGTTTTTCTTATGATGGGGGTCCCAGAGCTGAACGCAGTACTCCAGGTTGGGTCTCAGGGAGGCAGAGTAGAGGGGGAGTGGAGTAGAAGGGGAGCAGAATATAATCACCTCCCTCAACCTGCTGGCCACACTTCTCTTTCTGCAGCCCAGGTTATGAATTTCTTTCTGGGCTGCAAGCACACATTGCTGGATCATTCCAATTTTTTCACCCACCGATATCCTGAAGTCCTTCTCTGAAGGGCTGTTCTCCATTCATCACCCAGTGATAATTACTAGAGTGGAGGCAGTCTGGAAAAGGTCTTGTTCAAAATACATCAAAATAAATACGAAGCTTTTTTATTCATTTAAACTTAGTTTTGGAATAGACTCCATCTCTGGACTCTTGATGACTCAATCTCTTGACTAGTGAATTCACTGTCATAATAAGGGTTTAATAGTTTTTATATTAATGCTGTGTAGAGGTAATCAAATTAAGCCTGTTTACAGAAACTTCTTGTAAAGTCTCTACAGCTAAAAGTCATAGTGAAAGACTTGAGACCTAGATTAGAATAAAGGATTATTTTGATCTGATATCTTGATTAAAAATACTTAGTAAACAAAACATTTTGATTTGACAGATTAACATAAAACTACAGCAAATCTCAATTCAGAGAATTTACAGAATAATCAAAGGCTACTAGAACACCTGAAATTAAAAAGGAGTCGAAGGGTTGTTTTTCTTTTACTCCACACATTCTCAATGAGCATGGATGTCAATTACAAAGGTAATGCTGCGATGTTTAAGGTTGAAAGGGTTTTTCTAATACATACTGCTCAAAGCATTATTCTCTAGAAAACAAATTCCTATGTACCCACTGTGTATAACTCAATCAAGCACTTCCTGACAAGGTGCAAAGAGATAGTGTTTTGATGTTTCCTCCCCTGAAATATAGTTTTTAAAGATTTTTTTCTTTCATTTCTTGTCTCTGGCTTTCTTAGGTTTGATGTTTTATCCTTTGTGAAATGTGTCTGACTTTCTGAATTCTTTTAAATCCTGTAGTTATTCTGTAGGTTTGAGATATTTTTTTGTAATTCTTCTTTTATTGTCAATCACACTATGTGGCTTTGTTGTGGAAAAGACTTATAAGTCACTTAAAACATGTTCCAATTAGTATCTTCACCAACCATGTTTTTGTTTATATATGAGCCATTTTTAGTTCCATTAGATCTGTTCAGCCTTTCTGTCCAAATTCTTATCTTTGCTAAAAATGTTACAAATTCTCCTAACAATGCTAGATTTTTTCTTTGCTGTGATGCCTTTGTGACAGAAGCGTAACCTGTGAAATACATTTGTCTGCCAAAATAACAGCAGACACCTGAATGTATCAAGGGATATATAATAGGATACACAGAACTTTCAACTTTATGACTGCTTCAATCACCCTAGGTCAGCCCTGAACAATTTTTAGCCATTTTTTCATGTCCTGAATTGATGGTCTCAGTTCATTTCTTAGACCACATGTGAGACAGCATTGTGGTACACTTAGTGGCAGGTTCATTTGTAAAGAATAGTGTCATCAATCATAGAAATAAGAACTTGTTATTCACCAGTATTGTAGAAAGCCACAATTGCTTCACATCTAGAGTACCATGTCTGGGTTTGGACTTTGCACCGCAGCACAAGTATCTACTTCTGTATAAAAGCTTAGTGGGGTACAAAGCTCTCTTGCAACTGAGCGAAAACATTATATGCACAGAGAAACTCAAAAAAAGTAGCCACTAAAGCGTATTTTAAAATATTAGTTTGAGTCTAAATACATGCATTAGCCTATGCTTCACAACAGTTAATACAGGTAATTTTTGTTTTGTGGAAATTGGAGGAGGATTCTTCCTGAGAGAATTCGTGGTTCATTTGAGTGCCAGTGTAAAGTACCCTAGAACATTAGCAAACCCAAAATCATAACCATTTAAATCTGACAGTACATAGAGTATCATTTTAATAAAATATCAAATAAGAAAATTATTGCCTTGTTCACTGAAGATATATTATGCCTGTAGAGTCAAAATGAATATTCTATTGTCTTAACATGCTACTATGAGAATTCCTGGTACTTTAGTAATTACTCTTTTTTTTTTATTCCAAAAAGCAAGGAGATTTACTTATCTGACTGTACACTATTTTGCTGTATGATAACCTTCTCCTATGGAATGTATAATAGATAGAAACAACCTTAGCTTCCCTGAGGTATTCAAAAGTGAAATGTCTGAATCTCAGCTAGGCACTTTTGGATCCCTTTGTGTTCTGAAGCACAATTCAAGCTGCATGATCCAGACACGTTAGGATGGGATTAATCACTCTATGAAGATGACCATTTTTCTCTACTTACTATAATGCCTTCATTGTCTAAATTTTAGATATATGAATTAGAAAAGATGCATCCGCTTAAACTCATTAGTGTATGGTGTTTGTTGCCATGTTGTAGCACATTAGTAGACTTTGCATTATGTTGCTTCTTCTGCAGCCAAATAAATCAGAACAAATTGTGACACAACTGCACTGAATTTTGTAAGGTATGTAGTATTTGCCATTTTCTATATCTCCACAATTTGTGTCTTCTTCTGTTCCCAGGTTACTTTGTCTTCAGAGGCATGAAAAGCAAACATTATCTGATGCTAATACTTAGGTATAGCAACCATTTAGCAGGCCATGAGAACAACACTGTTAAGAAAGGAATTTAATGTAGAGCTACTATCGGGTATTCCTCCTTTTCCTTTCCCCCACTTCTCCCTCAGGTTTTTAGTTCAAAGTGTCCCTTCATAAATGTTTCTCAAGTATTTCCTTATTCAAAGGAAAAAGAATTCATTTTTAAGTTTTTTCTCCCTCACTGTTCCTTCTGTCCTATATTTGTTAGCACTACAATCCCTCTGAAATGATTGTCTAAAGAATAAACATAAGGGTTGAAGTGAAAAGTTGTCTCTTGGACTATGTTTCAATCCTACATGTAAGAAGATAAAGTTGCGTCATTGTCATCTTTATTTTACAATATTTGAAATGAACTTTGAGAGAGTGGGAGACAATGTGGGAGACACAAGAGGCATGATGCTTTTGAAATAAGTAGCTAGATTTGTCCTTTTATATGATGCTATGGTTTTACTCTTTTACCTTTTATTTCTTACAGGAAATTGACTGTCAGAATTATTACATGCAGACCCATTTCCTACTGAACTTCACATCTTTGCTTGCAGAGACAGTGTACCCTTTAGTTCATTAAAGTTCATTATCATCATCAAAAATCTGGTGAAGAGAAAACAAATAAATATGAATTATATCTTCCTAAATTTCCTTGCAAGCTTGAAGGAAAAAAAGTATGCTCTCCCATATCTGTTCATTAACAATGTTCATTAAATTTAGCACACATCTGTGATATATTTTAAGCATGCATACCACCATCTAGCTGAATCCTTAACATTATCCTTCTCATAAAAAAAGAGTCACAGAGATGGTCTTGTCTGAGCATATATCTTACAGCCGGATAAGTATAATCAACCTGTTGTGCAAGTATTAAAGCCATAATTTACAGCCAACTTCAATGGGATGCCAAGTCTATACTGCAATTGTTTACTTTGTTGTTTATGTCCTAGCATTTATTGTCCTTCTTAGGTAGTAAGTATACAGTGTAAGGTTATACAGATGCTAACTGGACAGTGTTGAAACTTTCCCATTTCTAAAATGCATCTTTCTTGAAATTGCAAATGACACATTTTCATTAATTTAAAAAAAGTTTATGTATAAACCTCTATTGAGATTTATATGATCACCTGCCAACTTCACATATTCTCTCTCTATCCCCCTCTAACTTACACTTTCCTGCCACTTCCCATGTGTATTGGGTAACAGGTTATTTGCAAACATCATATTTCTATTACCAATGTCTTTCAGCACTGATAATTTTCACCCAGAAATATTCTCTGTCATGTAACTCCCAGTGTAGATGGGTTTACATGTCAGCTAATTCTAAAAAACTTGAGGAAGCTCTCAATTACTGTATTATGAAGACATGTATTTTATCCTTTTCAAAGATGTTGATAAACAATAATAATGCAATAGAACAAAACAGAAAATCCTATATGAATCCAAGTTTTCACTGTTTATATATTGTAGTACCCAGTGGCTTAAAAACCAGTTATGATAAATTAGGTAAATAAAGAAATCCCAAACAACCTAAAGAACTTCAAATCTGAACAGCTGCCTCTAGTGGTTCCTTCAGAAATAACTGTCATTTTACTTTCTCAGAAACATTATCTAGGCACCAGCTTTTAATACATTGATAACTGACTCTTATTTTAGACGTCTACTGGAACCTGGTTGTGACTGGACCATTTCACAAGAATTTTATAAGTTTAAAAAAAAAAAAATCAAATATAGGGGTTTTTGTGAAGCAAAAATAGCTTTAAATAATTTTGAATAGTTATTGGCTTTATACATTTCCATAACACATCTCCAAAGTATCTTGGAAAAGATGCATTCTTTTCAGAGGCAATGGTTGAAAAAGCTTAATAATACAGCAGATAACATCTACTGCTCTGATTCTTCTCATTCACAGAATAACAGCCACAACAAGCATACAAACATACCAAGTTTTAAAGACTTTGTGTATTACAAAATAATTAATCTTTGTTTCAGCAAATTAGCGACAGTTCCTGGAAAATTTACTTCATAACTTGAGTCTGCAAAGTAGACAGCGTAAGTCCTTGAGTGCTCTTTTGAAACCACAGGTTGAATTATTCAAGTTTTCAAAGTTTCTTTTTGTTTAAATGTGGCTGGTAGTAATTATAGCTCATCTGACTTTCACACAACAATACACAATATTTCTTTGCTGGAAGAGAAAAACATCTCTGTGGGAACTTCTACATTTAGTTTCTATGTAAATTACAATCATTTTATAAAACAAAGAGTCGGCATAAGGATGCTTCCAGTTTTGGGTGTCTATTCCCCATGTGGAAAGTTCAGAAAGGGGATAGTCAGCCTTTGGGTAATATTATTTACATCAGTGAGTCTTATTACGGCTTTCTGAAGAAAAATTGGGTTGCTTATAATGTTACTGTAAATAATTGCACAGTAAATAAACAATAAAGGTGTTACATTTCTTCATTTTGTTTCTTCTCGCTATTCTATGTCATGTACCATGCAAAAGATGCAAATCAGCACTGGGAAGAAGATAATAGCAATTTTACTTGTTATTATACATAGTATATTTACAGTAATGTGTTGAATGTGACTATAATAGAATTTCAGATATAGTTGATTTCGTACCAAAAGAATTCACATGTTAAGAACACTTTTTTTCTTGCTCAAGTTAAAATCCTAATTACATTACACTGTGGAGTTTGACAGCAGTGATATAGAAGGAAAACAATGAATTTGTACTCACTGTAGTGAAATCAGTGGAATAAGGGCAGGGTTATTTTCCACTGTTCTAGAATATGAAACAGAAATAGGAATACTAAGTGGAAGCCATAAAATTCAGTAAGATTTTGAATTTTCATTTCCCTGAAAACATCTACCTAATACACCACATGCATAAACATACTTTATTTGCTTTCAGATGACTAGCAGTCTGCCTCTGTCAGGCAGTGTGATAGATCATCTAGATCTGAGCTTTTACCCAACATTCTCCTAAAATATTTAAAAGTGGACTCAGATTATTAGACTCAATTCAACGTATTCTATGATGAAGTATTCTTAGACGGGAATGCTAGGAAGCATTTATCACATATTCTACCATAGCCTCCTTATGTGGAGAAATAACTGGCACCTTTCTCCACTGTTCAATTCTTTGCACAGTAACTAAGACACTGATTTGCTATTTCACTCTGTACATTATTTTAAGTAAGTCAATCTAACATGCTTCAGCTGAAAATGAAAATGCCTATACATCATATTAAAAATATTAAATATTATGTTCTATATATAATTGTCACTTTTCCTTTTGTCAAAGGTAGACAACATGCAAGTGCTCTGTGTTGCACAGTCTGGCCATGAAGGTACATAAGCAAAATGGATAAAGCATCAATAAACTCATATCAGCAAAGAGGTAAGAACGCTGTGCTGGCCAGGGACAATACTTTAACAGAGAAAGTATCTAATGCTGGAGGAACACAAAATATGTAAAACAATGCATTAAACTTGTCCATCTCTCCCACCATCACTGCTTAACTGCTGTGCAAATTTTTTCTGGTGCTGCCTGGAGACAAGACGGCTTATACAATACATCAATTACTTTATGCCTACATGCAGGAACTGCAGATGTTACCTCTCAGGATTATCAGTCTAATTCTATTCCACATCAATAGCACCAGAAAAAAAACCAACAGGCACCTAATCTTCTCAGTTACATGAGCAGCAGGTGTTACAGAAGCAACTCAATTCAACTATAGTCTTTGACTCTTCTGGCCTTTAAACTGTTGCAAAGCAAAAAGGTGAGAGATGCATGATCTCCCTTCCACCTTCCTCAGCAGTTTACAAAAACGCCAGGCACAAGAATTAGCATTATGTTCAGCTAATGAACGGAGTGTGCCCTCTGAGCCTCTTCCTTTTCTGTTCTTCCTTTTGGAACAGAGGGAATCTTTAACATATAATTCACTACCAGCATCTGCCATTACACATGCATTTCAGGAGATTAAAATCGCTAATGAAGCTCTATTGTAGCAATAATTCTTCCTGTGCCTTTTACTGGGCAGATGTTTTGGGCACTGAATTAGGGCCAATAGAGTTTTTTGTGCAATCTCTGAGCAATTCAGCTTTCACAATTCCACACTGCTTGTTTTGTTAAGACATCTCAGAAACATTAAGACTGTCTCCAGTTTAGCTTTTTTAAACTTCTTGCATTTTACTCAGGAAAAGTATCCTACAAATGATAATAAATGCTGTTTTCCCGACATATTGACCTGACAAAAGGCTAATTTGCTCTCATGAAGCCAAAGAGAAAGGTACATACTCGTGTTACAAAGGTCATTCTCAATACTGGGAGTCCGGTGATGGGAGCTGAAATGCTCAGCTCCTCTCTGCCAGGAGCAGAACTTGAAATCTCCCAAGGGCTTTCAGTTTCTTCAGCAACTCATCATGGAATAGTTCACCAGGTTCTGGAAATCTACTACATTCTCCCCATCCCTGTGAGGCTGAGGAATTAAGTTGGCAAGAGATAGGGAATTTCTCTAATATAAAATTAAAGCAGCCATTTGGGCTATCTTTTGGAGCAGTTGCAATTTTTTCATAAGCAAATGTATGTAGATATTTTTAAATACCATTTTGATACTGTTAGGCAAGCAATGGAAAAGATTGAATCTTCTTTTTAAATACCATTTTGATAGTGTCACACAAGCCATGGAAATGCTTGAATCTTTGATGAAGTAAACACCTTGTGCTTCTACACTCAGGATGTAACTGTTATGCTGGAAAGTACAATTATTCCAGAAAATGTGTTAATGGATGTATCCAAATCTCACATTCAGAAGTGTTTTTCCTCTTCTTGTATACTTAATTAGGAAGCAATTAAATGAACTTTTGTTTAATCATAGCTGGAACAATAGGATTCTCTTCCCAAGGTACAGACCACTGTGGCAAAGCCTTAATGGAATCTCAGCCACATAGTCTGGAAGGTTTCCTCTGAGACTTTCTGCGATTGTGATGGCTTTGGCATTGTTTTGATTAGTTGGCTATCTGGGTATGTGTGGGATGAAACTGAAAGCAAGCTGACAGTCAGATAAACAGTGTGTGTTCAGTCTTCGGAGAAATAAAGTTCCTTTAAGCACAAGACTGTTTGGAAAGACAGTTTTAATTTCTAAACAAGGAAACTTTTGAGCTTTCTTTTTCCTTGAAAAGTGAGTGTTATAAGCTCCCTAAGAGCTTCCCTATTCTTCTACGCCAGAAAGCTTTTCTGCTTATACATCCTAGCAGAAGACATACCTTCATCCTCAGCCTCTCTGTCCAGGCACATCATTTGGTTAACAGGAATGGCATAGAGTTTCTCATTGGATACACTGACAATAATCCATGTGGATCCTAGCCACTGAAAATGTGCTCCAAAAGCCTACTTAGGACAAGATTATCACTTGTATGAAAGGAAAGGCCCATTGGATATATTTACCCATTGATACTTCATGATCACCTTTTTAGAAATCAGGTTAAAATTAAGACAAATTACAACATTTAATCACAAAACATGTAACATAGCAGAGCTTTCAAGGACATAGGCAACAAGGAAAAGAGTACACATGCTTGGTTTACTTTACTAAAGGTCAGCTCCAAAAGGCCTTTCCTCACTCCCAGTTTCTGACAACTGGTAACAATATCCCAAACATTCAATAGTTGAGATTCATACTCTATGCACACACTGCAGACAAACTTTGGCTAAGGAAGAATGTTATGTTTTTGTGGTCATTCCTCTCTTTTCTTGGGGTACCTTAAAATACAACTTTTATTTTTCCCTGTTAGGTCTGAATGTACACACGAAACTGTTTGGCTTGTCTCTTTGTGGACTTCTTCAGAAGTTCTAATTATACGTTGGGAGACAAGTTGGAATATTTTGCATTCTTATTTGAACAATTGGAAAATCGCTAGCCATAAAGACAAAAATAATGGAAGAGTAGAATGCCTTTACCCAGTCAGTAAGATAATGTGTAAATAACAGTGTAAATTCTACAACATAAAATTGTGAATTGAGAACTAAGATTTCTGCAAGCATAAAATGGGTTGACTTCCTGTGATCTTTACCTTCACTTTGGAGTGAGAGTAAACTTATATCAACTGATGAAATCTCCAACCATACTTTAAAATCTGCCATTACTATCAGGAAAATATAAATCTTCAAATAAATTATATTTAAATAAGTGTTGTTGTGCCAAATAACTACCTGACTCATGCTATTAGATTCTGCAGGCTATTAGCAGTTTGGGGTCAGCTGCCAGGGCAGCTGACCTGAGTTTGCTCACAGGTGTATCCCATGCCGTAAACATCATGCTAAGTGTGAAGGGAGAAGTTTGCTGAGGACAAGGAGTTTTTTTCTTTGGGGTCTTCTGATCATATTCCTCTCCCTGAGGACTGCTTTCCCTTTTATTGTGACCACTGTACATTAACTGGACTGAGTATAGCTTTCTTTATACTGGCACTAGTATTAGTTTGGCTATTTCATTAAATCAATTTTAGTTTCAACCCAGGAGTCTCCTCTCCTTTTCCTGATTCCCCTTCTTGGCTAGGAAGGGGTCATCAGGTGATAGAGCAGCTGCTATAGTTCAGCCTTGGATACAGTCTAAATGCAGATAGGTGTCAATTGAAACATGCACTATGATCTGTTTCTTTTACTTAGGCACTGTCTCCATGCCATTCCACCCTACAACTACCTTTCAGCCAAATTCAACTTCTCATTCAAAGCCAAATAATGTTTTTATTTAAATAGCAGATTACTTAGAGAAGAGTTTTCTCCTGAAGTTAAGCAAATGCTTTTAGATTTATAAGATACTTGGGTTTTGGTTCATAATTCTATAGTGGTTGATCTACTTGAGTAAGTGACATGATCTTTTAATTAGGTTTTCAGTAAAAGACAACAAAAGACTCAGACATATTTCTGCTGTCTCATAAGCAAACATTTGTTTGATTTCAGACAGGGATCTTGTTGCAATCAGTTGCACCCAGATGGAAGACATGAAACAAAGAACTGTGAATTACTCAGAGTATGCAGTGCTCAGCAAAAGAAACTTCTGTAAGGCTCTCTTGCTGCATGCTGATTGCTTATGCTTTATGGTGCCCTAACACAAGACCAGAAACATCTGCTACTGTTTCAGAACTTTTGCTCATGTACATACCAGTGATGTAGTTCATATCTGTAATGTTCGCACAACTGATGGAAGGAGGCACTACTCAGGGTCATAAATCTAAAAAAGGAAGATAGAATTCCAGGTTAGCCACGATAACTGATAAGAGTCATCAGCTTTGTAAAATCAAAATTGGTTGCAACAAATTAACTAACAATTTCTTTGTTCACTAACAATTTCATTCACTTTTATCTGATTTGTCTGTCTTTCTGTTTTTGCTGTGAGAGTTTGAGACATATTCATTGTGTTCCAGATAGGATTAATCGTCACTGATTTTAGCTTTACAAAATGTAAATGGTTAGTTGAAGATAATTGTTTTGGCCTCTGTTTTAAGTAGAGGAGACAGATCTCTCTAAAGGGTGATTTAGTCCACTCCAAGTGCAAATTTATCTGGGAATGGGGTGAACTTTCATCAGAATATGTCTCTGTCTCTCCTTTGTTTAGAAAGATAGTATAGCTCATCAACTTGGCTATCCAACGTGGAGACAGTATATCTGGATAGATAAATGTCATCCTCTGTTTCTCTATGATCAGTCACTATGGAACACTCTTCCTACTTATGTCCTGATAGATCAGTTCTGATTAGTAATTAGGGGGCAGGTGCAAGATCATGCTTCCCATTTTTCTTCCTACTTGTTTCTTCTGACACTTTTTTCTTTCATCCAACTTGTGATCAAAGCAGATGAAGGTTTCTTCCAGGAATGGGACTTGACATGTCTAGTTAAGAAGGTAACGCCTGTGTTTTGCTTCAGGATCTGCTGTGAGCTCACAAATTACTTCTCTTTCCTCACTGAATTTCATGTCTGTAGTTACAGATTTATTTTAAATGTCCTGTGAAACATGCATGGGTAACCATTACTATATAAATACATAAATAAAAACCCACATAAGGAATTTAAAAGTCTTTACATAAAATTTTTTACAAATTTGCAGGTTTATCTGCTGATTTGTATTTCTCTTAGCATTACATGTCTTTGGGATATTTGACCTGAGGAGAGCAAGATACAGGCTATGCTCAGTTCCTAGTAAATCAGTATTTGAAAGCAATCTTTCCTCAAAAGAGAAGTTAAGTTATAAGCTCATCAAAATAATATTTTGATTTGCCATTTATCAGTGTTGGTTTGCCATTTATAGGTGTTCTGTCAAGGAAAATGAAAATGTGCTAGTTTATCTAAGAATTAGATCTATAGTAAGATAATATGTTTGAATAACTATAAACTCAAATGTCTGCGCTGGAAAAGTATTTTTTATTTTGTTTTTAAAGACTGCTATTTCTGTATGAATGATCCAGGCACAAGCAAAATACTCCTTCTCCAATGAGTTTGAAGCCAGGTTTTCTGGAAACTCATGAGGAAGGCAACTAAAACCACAGAATTACTTGTGGGAAAATATTTACATTTTGTTGTTTACTGGTGTTTGCTTTCAAAATTCTTGACACAAATGTACTGTTCTCTTGACTTTTATTACCTGGCTCAATATAAGCAGCACTCCAACTTAATGTGGAATGATCAGAATCAGAAACATAGTGCCCTGGTACTCGGTGCAGTGTGTAACATTTTGTCTTACTTCTTTAATGTCCTATTTTTGGTGCATCTGTGTTTCTTTCCAATCATTGTCACACATCAGTCTTCCTTTTGTCTGGCAGTGTTACTGGTGCTCTGCAGCCAAAGAATCCCAAGGGACGACTCCTTGCTTGCACAACCCTAGCCAGGAATTTAAAAATAAAACAACATGAAAACCACCTCACAAGGTGAAAGTAGAAGAGATCCCCCTGGAATACAGAAAATTTTAAAAATAGCACTCTTTTTTTTTCTTTGAAAGTATCCATCTAGACCAGACATTAAACATATAGGTGAAGACAAGGTGCTAGTAGCCTTTCTGCTCTTAGGTGACTGTTTCAGTGTAGTCACAAATATTAAACTGAACACAGAATGTTAATGAAATCTCCCTTTACAGCTGATAAAGATAAATAAAGCATGTACCATTGTGGTGAACCGACCACATGATTTTTCTGCCTTATTAAAACAGTGAGCAAAAAACTCAATTTCCCATAAATCTATTTGGCATAAATCCTCCAGGAAACCGGAACCGAGATAACGCCAGCCATAAACATCGAAAAAGAAAACAATCGCTCTCTTTTCCGCCTCACTGCACAAAGGGAGCACATCGCTCCTGCTGAGTGCCCCCCCCCCCCTCCCTCTGCTGCTGCCGGAGAGGAGCGAGGAGGAGGGGGGGGAAACTGAGCTGAGCTGTCAGCGCAGCCCCCTGAAGAAGCCAAGCAGCCAGAGAGGGGGAAACTGAACTGAGCTGTCAGCGCAGCCCCCTGAAGAAACCAAGCAGCCAGAAAGAAGGGAGCAGCCGCCGCGGAGAGCCGCCGGGCAGAACTGCTGACTCCCACTGCTATAGGAATCCGGGGGAGAGAAAGAAGCCGTGAGCTGCCGCCAGCTGTAAGGTGCGCAATCGCTGCCACCGCCGTGAGCTGCCACCACGAGCCAAAACTGAAAGAATCCAGAAAAAAAAGCTGCAAGCTGCAGCAAGAAGAAGAAATTGCAACAAGAGGCCATTGGAAGCCGCGTGCTGCAGAAAGCCACGCCGCAGAAGGCCGCGTTGCCAGAAAAAGTGAAGAAGTGGTGCCGAAGAAACTGCACCGAAAGCTGCACTGCCAGAAAAGACGTGCTGCCAGAGAAAAGCCACTCCAAGCTGCAAGAGAAAGAGAGAGAGAGAAACTCCGATCGCACCGAAAAGCTACAAGCTGCTGACGTCACTGGAAACAGTCCAGGTCTGCCGGTCGGGCATCGTCACCGTTCCACGGAGACCATCGCCAAACGCCGAAAGGACACATGCATGCACACACACGCACCATCCACACATACAGGTCGTATTCTGACATAATTAAGTCCTTGTTTGCCCTTATCTCTCGGTGGGTGAGAGAGGGAATGAATGGGTGGGCGTGGTCTTCTTTAATACTGTAATATTTCCGTAGAGTAAATAAGGTTTTATTTGAATATATTTAGTAATAAACTTGTTAGATGCTATTTCGGTCTCTGTGTCTGCTTGCGAGCTTGGTGGGGAGATATCCCAATATACCCTCAACCCTTCTCCCTTTGGGAGGTGGTCGGACCTCTGCGCTCCCGACCGCGACAACCATTGAACAGATTCACAGAAAGTACAGAGAAGTGGCGGATTCTACATCCTCAGGATATGAAGCTTTTCACAGTAGTAAAGTTGAGGGCAGACTGGGAAGAACCAAGGAAAGGACCTTTGAATATTGACTGATAGAATAATTTAGTGTAGATTAAATGCAAAATTATGTGAATTGGGAGGAAAAAAGAGTCAACTTGTTCACAAAGTGATGGTTCTGAGATCTCAGGAATAAAACCTTGGCAATGCAGTTCATAATTCTATTAAAATGTCAGTTCAGTGCTCAGTAGTGGCCAGAGAAGCATACTAAATGGTAGGGATTATTAGGAGAGCAACAGTGAAGAAAAGAAAAAAACAACACCAACAACTAATCAACCAACCAAAAACATCCCAAAAACCAAAACAATATTTTCACTCAATGTGCATTGAAATAACTAACCTTAAGTTCCTCATGTGGGATACAAAGATAGGTTTATTACAAAAACCAAATGACATTAAATAGTAGAACGGGATTCGGCCACTGCTATAGCAATATCTATGTGTGTATATATATATTTGAGAGAAAACAAAAACATATCTTGCCTACATATTGCTGTCATTCAGAAGCTTTTTATAAGTTCCTCATTATAACAATTTTTGCCACATTTCCACTCACTATCAAAAATGCATATTCATTTTCTCTTTCTTGTTCCACAGGATAAAATATACTTCTGCTATTCCATAATGTGATTTCTGTCAATACTGTTTATATAGAATGGTCCTCTCCACTTAGAATATTCTGTTCCTTTGATATGTGAACTCTGTTCTGCCTGAATGCTCAATGTTGAAGGTTATCTGTGCACTTAACTGATTTGCAAATTTACACACTGTGATTTTAGTTATACTATAGTTGTACAACAGGTGCTGGAATTAAAGTTTAAAAACTATCTTAGACAGTTTATGTGCCTATATATCACCTATAAAATGTATTTTTCCTTGATTACATGAGATGCTACATTGTCTGTTCTCTGACTGTGTTATGCACAAAATAGAAAAATTCTTACGATACTAAAGCAACATCCCCAAATTTCAAATGCCAGCACATAAAATAAATATAGACATATTCTGGCAGCAAGTATAGTCACCCAGAAGAATGTAATTCAGATGAAGCTTCTGCACAGAAATAAAAACAACTGTAAATCATGTGTTATTGTTTTGTGTTAATCCTTTCAGCTCCAGTCACCCACAGCAATGATAGGTGACAGATGAAGACATAGTGGAGTGGAACTAAGTGGATATAGCTCTCTCATTGATCCTGCTTGATATGGTATGTCTGTCCAGGTTTTCTCAATGCCAAACAGCCCATTTACAGTAGTAATAGTTTTGAACATGGTGCATGGCTCTCAGAAATCCTAGGCAACAGTCCATTGCATGTACAAGCTGATCTGCAGGTTTTCACTAGATTTGATCTGTTCTTTTTCCACTTAATATGAATTCTCTGCAAATGTGTTGTAAATGACCTGTACACACTCTCTACCTGTACAGTACTTGTCAGTGAACAGGGCATAGGCCCATATTTCTGTTCAGGTTTACCCAGACTTACAGGCATTTTAAAACATATGCTCTTATCTACTGCCAAGGACCAAGGTACTCCTGTTCTGGGTAGCTGGCACACATATAAAATCATAAGAGGCAAGAATATTTGTTTTGTTCCTCCTTAAGAAGCTCGCTAGTTTATTGTTGCCTTCCTCTACCTAATGGATGTGCACAGAAAATGGAGCTGGACTCTTCTCAAAGGCATAAGGTGAGAGGAGAAAAGGCAAAAGACACAACTTGGAGCAAGGAAAATTCCTTTTAGATATACAGAAAGGCTTCACCATGAAAAAGGTCAAATATTCAAATGGTTCGATATTGGAGCAGTCCGCCAAGAGGTGTTGTGGAATTTCCATTATTGGAGCTGCTCAAAACTCATCTCAACAAAGCCCTGAGCAATCTGTCCCATTGAGCCTGCTTCAAGAAGGGGTTAGATAGGATGACCTCCAGAGGTCCTTTTCAACCTACGTGATCCTGTGATTCTATAATCTATCTGAAAGAGACTGAAATTGGCTTCTATTGTTAATGAACTGAAACTCACACTCTATCACCTTGCCATCTAGATGGTGTCTTTGCTGTTGCTTAGCATGAAGTAAATGCAATATAAAACAAGTTTTTCTTTATTTCTTTCCCTTCCAACAAGACAATTTATTTCAGAGATTCACTTCAACCTAATAATCATACCAGTGCTGTATTTCTCTTCTTTCCTTGGTTATTTCCAAGCTCAGAAACCTGTGTTGGACTCAAGGATGCTTAATCAAATAAAATCTGTTGTATTAGAATTACTGTAGTCTGCAGTCCTTATAAATTTGACAGCTGATTTGGATTTAATTGATTCTATTTGTATAAGTTAACACTGAAAGAATGATTTGAATTAGAAAGTTTAGAAAAGCAATCCTTTTTTATTGATCTGGATTTTTTTCCCAATATCCTGATTAATTCAAATTATTATTAAAATACATATTTATTCATTTTAAATAGTAATAATGCACATATATTAAGTGTCCTAATAAATATACAGGTAAGAACTAGCAGAATTTAACTAATTGTTTTGCCTCCAATAATATTGCTCTTGCATCCTCTGTAAATACTGTAGAATCACCTTGAACCCTCAAAGCATAATTGAGCAGTAGGATATAGATTATAAAGGTATTGATAGGTACACAGCTCCCAATGAATTTCAACAGAATTGTAGCTCTATATTTCTGATTAAATTAACACAAACATATAGAATTAAGATGTGGATGAAAATACAGAGATCAGTTCATTTAGAATGTATTCTCTCCAGTTATTTTCCAATACCCTTTTTCTCATCCTTAACACAAATGCCAAATTATGTATTCAGTAAAGTATTAGGGATAACTAAACACATAAAAGAAATATCTTTGTATTCACAGTTTTATTTTTCCTTCCTTACACTCATTTCTCAAGTTATACAGAATCGATTCCAAGGTTTTGTTATTTGCTAATGTTATTTGGGAAGTTAGCCGTAGGTCAACAGTGCTAGATTAACAAATATGTATGATGATACTACTTTTAAATTATATTTCTTACAGAATCATAGAACCATTTAGGTTGGAAAAGACCTTTAAGATCATCCAGTCCAACCATAACCTTACTCTACCAAGTCCACCATGTCCCTAAGCACATACACGGCTTTTAAACACATCCAGGGATGGTGATTAAACCACTTCCCTGAGCAGCCTGTTCCAATGCCTGAGAACATCCAACCTAAACCTCCCCTGGAGCAACTTGAGGCCATTTCCTCTTGTTCAGTCACTTGTTACTTGTGAGAAGAGACCAGCACCCACCTCTCTGCAACTTTCTTTAAGATAAGTGTAGTGAGTGATAAGGTCTCCCTTCAGCCTCCCCTTCTTCTTCTCAGAAAATGCACCACAGCAAAGAAAAGAAAGATGCCCCGAGATTCCTCACTGTTCTCAGGGAATATTCTACTCTTTTAGGGAAGATACAAATGGTAGGAGTCTACACCTTCATAGATAACTGTAGCTGACATTACTCACTATGTCTGTGGTACTCCTGGGATCATATCCCATCTCATCATGGTTTTTTTTTTTTCTTCCGAATCTTTGTCATATGTTCCTCACCCACCTATTTAAGAAGATAACTTTAACGTTACAAGCAATCAGTAAGGGAGTCAGAAGTTAAGTACAATTGTTTCTAAGTGTGTCTGTAATAAGATCTGATTTGGATTCTGATACGAGTTCTTTTTACAAAGCTCTAGGTCTAGATAGTTTTTGTTAGCACTTGAATTACCAAGCAAGCTTGACTTAGCCAAAATATTAAGACAGCAGGATAGCATTTGCTAGGCATGTGTACAACTTTTGTCAATGTTGTACTGCTATCTCACAGTTACAGTTGTGTTAGCCAAAAGTACGTACAAGCAATGATTCCAAGTACCAGAGGAGACCTAATGGAAACAACTCTGTAGCTGTGCTTTTGCTTTTGTTTTAGTCTAAACCTGGTGCTAAAATCTGTTTGTTTTTCTGAGCTGTATGCATATTTAGCAGCTGCACCCTGTCAGTACAAAGAGCTCCTCAGGAGTTTCCATGCATTTTGTAGGTTTGGATCTGAAGTACCAGAAAATATTTCAGCAGTAAATAATCAAGCTGGCATCCTATCTGGCGGATATAGGCCATAAACTCATTCTGTTAAATACCTTCTACTGTTACCTCATACTGGGTCTAGAACCTGTTCTCAGCCTTGTGTGAAGTTTAACAGCTGCTGGGCCTGTGCCAATGTGTCCGGACACATTGAGACATTTGGCCATAGGCTGTCACCCTGCCCACATGAGAGGAAGAGCACATTACATTTTTGTGTACTGTCTGGAAAGATGCCCCAAATGGGCAGTTGAGAATTGGCACTGAAAAGCTCAGGCCATCTTGCTTCAGCCATGGTCATGAAACTCAGCTGCATTTTCCAGCAAGGCTTTTCTTTCTAGTTGAGGAGACTGTGCCTACTAGAATAAGAGAAGCAGCATGGAAGCATAAATGCTCACTTAAATAGCCATTAAGATGCTGTTTGGATAGCAAATCTTTTTAGCTTATTATTCCTAATCAGCATGATGTGATTTATTCAGAATTGGTACAGCTAGAACCCCTATGAGCAAGAGAAATGGGGCCAAATCTCATTGTGATGGTTCATATTTATACATTAAAAAAAAACAGGCAAAAAAAAACACAACCAAAAAACCCCACATGGTTTCTGCTCCAGCCACTTACAGTCTAAGGGTAAGGACAGTTTCAATCTAAATACAAAGTAGCATATAGAGAAACTGGAAAATAATGTAACAGAGAGAAAATGGAAAAGTTTCTAGGAGGTGACAAGACAGGGGCAAAAAAGCACTGTCCATTTCTTAAATCCACTCAGGAACGCATACAACCAAATGCATATCATGACCTATGTAAGCAACATACCCTGCCTCTTAGCAAATCTTACTAGATTAAGCAATATCCTGTACTTACTGGATAAACATGCTTAAGGCTGCCTCATATACAGTCAGCTTTAAATCAAGACAGAACTTGAATGTCTTCACACTGTCTATAAATTTTACCTATATTTATTATAAGAGGCCATAATCTCAGCAGCATAGTTACCCAAAAGCAGATCATAGGAGGATTTAAGCAAGATAATGAAATGACTTTGCAGACATGTTGAAGTATACACAGAGGTCAAAGAAACTTTTTTGAAAGTGTACAAAGATTTTGGGAGAGGCTAGCATCAAATATTGACAAAGGGTAGGAAATGAGCATTTATGGTAATGACTGGAAGGTTAATTTGCCTAGGAGTAAATTATGAAAGATCAACAAAGCAAAGAGAAATAGTTTAATCTCTAGAAGACAAGAGAACTAGTGGAAATATGAATTGAGAGGGTCTGGAGAGGCTTTGCGATATAGGGCAAAAGTGGACATCTGTGAAAAAGTTGTTAAAGTAACTGAGAGAGAAGATCCCATGAGCTTGCCTGAAAGATTTATAGATGGGCATCTCAATAGGATGGATAATTTTAATTAGGCTAGCACTAACTTAGCTAGCTTCAACTGTGTAAATTCCCAAGTCTTACTGAGCTGTTGCCAAGACTGAATGTCTAGTCTCTACAGGGTTTTGCAAAGTTGGACGTAGTAGCTATCACAGTATTTTCAGATTGTAGTTTAAAACATGTAGCCACTTTGATGGTTTGACTGTCAAGGCTTGAAACACCATGTGCTGTCTACTGGCTGCAAATGTAAGGATTCTCTCCTGGATCTGTTAGTGTGGCCTCTGCCCCCAGAGCAGTGTCGTTTTGGAATGAACTTGCTCAGCAAAACAATGGCTGAAGCAGAGATTCACATACACACAACCAGGACAGTAGCACCAATAACCTTATTGGCTGAAGCTATTGGCAGCATGCAAAGAAGAGCACAGAATGATTCAGTACGGTTCCTAGTAGCATCATCATCATGCTCTCCTAGGGGAGAAAATAAAACATTGAAGAAATAACAGGAATAAAGCATGGGCAGGGGAAGAAAAAAAAAATCAGTCGAACAAAAGAGCCCCTGCAAAATCCCAGGGCATTTATAGCGTCTTTGAATGGTAAATGGAGCAAAGGTGGATTTCCTGACACTCTATTTGGTTTTCCAGAGCTGTCTCCATATGAATGAGTGACTAACTCTGTAACTAGCATAACTTAATGAAAGTTTTCTTAAACAGACTTTATTATAATGATGGAAGAGTTGTTATTCAGAGGTTACTTTGAATGGCTTGTTGCTCATCTATCATTTCCTTGAAGTTCACTGTAAGCATTTCCTTTCTTGGTTAAATCAGGCAGCAGAAAGTTTACACTCTCTAATACCATTTTCTAATCCCAAATAAAATATATCCATAGTTTTACTGAGATAATTTAAATATGTGCCATTTTTTGAAATCCACAATTCATACTGTAATATAAGTAAATAATAATGAGGAAAGCAATCTGAAATTAAAAATAGTAATATGGCAGACAACACTGCCATTAAACTACTAGAAGTCATTATATAGTTATGATATTATAACTATTATATTATAACTATTAATACAACTGCAATATTAAGTATAATTTATTATGGTTATAAAATCTATAAAATGTATTGGTAAAATGACATACATCCTAAAAAAATCACCAAGCAGTTCTGTAGCTCAGAGACTTGAGTTTTCAGCAGAAGTTGATTCTCCATTCCCTTGATACTTTTTCCTATCTGATGTCCTTTTCCTATCTGATAGCCCCCATACCCACCAGGTTCCTGCAGTTTAATTCCCTTAGTAAATTCACTCTGTATTTCAACTTAACTGCTTAACTGCTAAGTAAAGACAGTACTTAAACTTTTCTTCCTTCATAATCTTTTTCCCCATAACATCCATTCAGGGAGAGGATGATAATGAAGGGGTCTTTTATTATTGAACCAACAGAGAGGTGATGAGACAGAAACAAAAGAAGATCTGTACAATTTGAACAATTTTGAATAAAACATCTCTTGTTTGTGGTCCTCTAACTTGAAGAATCCTGCAGATATTTACAAAATGTCCAACATATTTCAGAGAAACATTTGGGTGACGAATGTAATTCTCCTTCTACATTAGAACAGTACAGAGGTCTGTGCACCATTTAGCTCTCACTCCAACTAAGAATACAGAGCATTAATGTGACTCCAATGATGCATAGCCTTGTGTAAGTCTTCTGCAGAGGGTGAGTTTCACCCTAAGGGAAGGTTAGGTAGTGCATTGTGTATTTAAATAAATGGCTTAGTTTCAAAATTCTCAGAATAACAACACTACAGGCCATTCTGTCCAGGAACATGCAAAAGTTTATTCATAAAGTGACACTCTGTTAATGAAATACCTACCAGATTTGCATCTTCTTATAATCACCAAGCAATTTCTGTATACTGAATAGTCATACAAACCTTCAGCCTTCTTTCTAATTCTGTTTCAAATGATGAATTTTATACAGCTGTAGGATTATATGTAATAATAGAATAGGATAGATTTCCTTAGGTTTTACAGTGGGGGTCCTCAGTCTATTGTCTTTGATTTCTTTGAGTTGTATGTATAACTCCTTGTTCAGATTGATACCTGTGTCTTGACCATTGCATGCATTTCGCTAGTTCACCGAGTATGTCATGGGCAAAATAACAGAAAAAATGGAAGGCTTAGCCTTTCTGATGCCAATCCAGGATCCGTTTGCCCATTTTACTACAATTATTGGTTCATCTGTTTCATTAATTCTATCAGACAAAAAAAAAAAAGAATATAGATTAATTCAGACAGAGAAATGCCAGTAGAAATACTTTTATGCATTCAACTGCTATTACTGTGCTTTTTTTTCTTCTATATTGTCTTCTGCGTAATTTTATTACTAGCACACGAAAATGAGAGTGCATCTAGTTTTAGTTGGTGTCTGTCCTCATCTGCCTTTTGTTGTCTTGATTCTGTGCAAATCTAAGCTAAAGCAAGTTTCAGAAAAAATTTGCAACTCTTTCAGATTCTGTTTCTGAGAAATAAGTTCATAATGGGAATTTAATTCTTTCAGTGTCAATATAATCTGTTTTCCTGTGTCATGGAGGCAGCCACAAAACAGGCAGAGTAGCTACCCAAAACGCAGGTTTTTTCCAACCAAAAATTACTCAGATCTCCAATGGAACAAAGTAAATTACAACTTCAGATGTCAGGCAGGAATATAATACTACACAACTAATTCCTAAGATTCGCGTATATTTCTGTTTAGAAAGAGGACCCAAAATATGTGCACATTCACTCACAAAAGGGAAAACCTCCTACTCAAGGATACCTAGAAAGGGGATCACTCACCCAAAAGGGGGTGAGGGGTCATTCAAGGACATATCCAAAACCATTCACTCACTGAAGGGAGGGTGAGGGCTCACTCAGTCCCAGGAAGTTTCCTTTCACAGCATACCAACCCAAGGGGAGCGTCCCAAGCTGAAGACCTGCTGCTCCAAGGAGGATCAACTCAGATCATCTCTCCGGTAGGGCTCTGTTTATACCCTAGCTGAATCTGATCTCTGGTCATAAATGGTCATGTTGATTCTTATCAACTGAGGTCCTCAGTCACTGTAAAGGCACAAAAATAAGGGAGTGAGAATAAGAGCACAAAAAATAAGGGCATGAAAAGACTCAGCAGCCACTATATTTCAACAGCTAGAAATCCCAGAACTGTGGCAGGTGTACCTGCCACATCCTGTAAAAAAAAAGAAAAGCTACAATTAAAGTGTTATATTTTACTCTGTTTTCCTTTTCTTTCTCCAGACCAGGAAATAAAACAGAACATAACAGTTCAGCTTTCACATTTTTCTTTTCACAGGGAAATATGAATGCTCTTTGATATCAATCTATGAATTCCAGAAGCTAGAAAGGTATCAACAAATCCACCTTCACGTGTTGCCCTCAAACAGGAATCTATCTCTTCCTAAACTAATGATAGATACCTCTGTTTAAGAACAGGTGGTTGTGAGTAGTAAGAAACTATAGGAATTATCAACATTTTAGCTGTTAATGAAACATGGAGAGGGGTGAATTTTGCTCCCTGATATTGAGAACTGTATTCCTTATAAGTGTTGCACCCCTAGGAGTATAGCTTGGTCTTTCCTATTACTTCCCCCTTTGGGCCATGGAAGACAATAATTAAATTCCCTTTTACCCTGATCTTTTCAAGTTAAATAAACCCAGTTCCTTCAGTCGCTTTTCATACGTAATATGTTCCAGCTTCCTAATCATCTTAGTGGCCCTTTGCTAGACTTGATCCACTTTGTCATTACTGGACCAAAACCAGACACACAATCCCAAATGCAGCTTAAGATGTGTTGAATAGAGAGGAATAATCCCTTGCCATCATTATGCTTATGCTCATCAAGTTGGGCCTTCATCACTGTAAGGGCACATGCTGACTAATGTACAGCTCCTTGTCCACCAGAACCCCCAGGTCCTTTTCCCAGTCAAGTAAGGTCCCAGTCTGCAGTGATATCTGTTACATTCCAAGTGCAAGCTGTGATGGCTAGTCCATCGCAAGTGCAAGAGTTCATACTTGAACTTCAAAAGCTTCCTCTTGGCATGTTCCTCCAGTTGTTTTGGCCATCTGAGCAGTAGTCCAGTTCTCCAGTGTAACAACCATTCCCCTCCAAGTCTGGTGCTGCCCACAAACTTGCAAATGCCTGATGCACTTGGACAGCATGTTACTGAAATGTTTCTGAGCATGCTTGGCTACATGTAGGTGTTTAGGTATTTTCAAGATGAGCACGTATCTGATTCCTTATGAATCATTCTTTTCTGCACAGGGACTTAATCCTGCCTCATTCATAACCCAGTATCTTGTGTTTTGTGCTTAATCTCTGGATGCCTCAGTTCCTTAACAGTAAAAAGATGATAGAAATAATGGAATGTTGTAAAGATAATAATCTCTGTTCTACCAAATGATCTTTCCAAATCATCTACATTCAAATTAGAAATAACAGTATCTGCCTCTGACAAGCTATCATCTGAACAAACAATTGAACGAAAAGGGGCTTGTGATTTGTTCTAAAAGCTCACAAGAAAAGGAAGAGGCATTCAACACAGTGAAAAGCAATAGACTAATTTGGGAAGGGCTTTTATTGAATGACAGGTAGCACAAAAGACAACGCAGGGAATTGACAAAACTCTCTGCACCAGACTTGATTTTTTTGTGAGAAAGTATTTATAGTTATATTACCCATTTTCGTTGTCCAGCAACATACACGAATGAATGGTGGTCTAGCAGAAGAGAAGCACTGACAACTCTTATTACTGGAGTCCTTTAGAACTCCATTAGCTCTGTGCTCTGTTGCTATTCCTCCTTCATCTCTTATATAAATTTATACAAAATACCTACCCTACCATAAAAAACAAACAAGCAAACAAACCCCACCACCAAGAGTAATTAAAAAAAAAAAACAAAACCAACAAAAAGAATCCAACAGCATAAAACAACCCAACAACCAAAAACACCCAACATGGGTGTCTCCATTTCTCTCTAATGGTAATATCTCATGTGAAAATATTTTTTTTTTTCTGACAGATTGTGAATATACACAAAATACAGAGCATCTTATATGCTAATATGAATGTAGAACACAGATGTTTTCTATGTTGGCTGGAAATTCTGATGTTGTAGTTTCAGTTTTCCTGCAACACTTCACGACAATAAATCTTTAAAGAAATTATATCTACTTCACTGTTATGAATTAACACAGAACTTGTTGATAATATTACAATTCTACAAATGGTTGTGGTTTCATTTATCAGACTGTATCATCTGTAGAGCCATGTGAATAATTAATTTAAAAAAATCATTCAATTGACTTCCTCATTTTTACTGTACTTCTGTTGTCAGCCCATATTATAGAGCCTTGCCTAAATTTCAGTATTCAAAGTTACTTTATAGATTACATTTAGTAATTAATTCTTGATCTCTGGATTATTCATGAATGAGTCAAAGAGTATATTGTTCATTTGTACTTTGAAATGTTGACTGTTGATTAATTAGTTTTGAAAGACGCTGTAGCTCTAACAGGAAACTTTATCATCAAGAACTTTATGAAAACTTTAAAATGTTATGTTAAAACAAATTTATATAAAAATTAAATCTTCTGATAATTTATCTCTGTCTTCCTAAGAATATTCAATACATATGTGTAATACATTCAGATTCTTTTCCCTCTCTGGAAACTGTCTTCACAATAATATTGAACAATAAAACTCACAAATCCTTACACTTTCTATAAAATTACTTCACTGAAAGAAAATAAAAACATTCAAAGACATGTTTGTTTTTACTGGCTATGTGTTTTTACCGTATGACAAAATTTCAAAGAGTTTTGTCATTCACAAGCAATGCTTCAAGCAACACTTGATGAAATAAGAGGAGATTTCAGGAAAGGGGAAATTTAATATATGTATATGACACTTTTGTAAGAAAGTTTAATAAGAAAAGTCACTCTTTTATTTCATATCAATCAGTCTAATGTTTTATCCAGCACAAGGAAGTGAACCTGCTGTTTTAAGAAATCTTTTCAGAGTCCCTCTGCTGGACTTTTAATATTTTTTACATTGATGAAGGCCACTCAAGGAGCTTGTAATCAGTCTTGAAAATTTCTAGCAGACTGTAACTCTAACAAGTTCAGTCTTGCATTCTGAATCAAATTATTTTCAATACCGTTGCAAAATCTCCAAGGAGAGTTTCTACCACAATCAGTTCTAAACAAATTATGAGACACCTGGCTGTCTAATGAGGAGATTAAAACACATGACAAAAAATCTGTAATTTCACAACAATTAAAATGGCAGCTTCAGTGTTGTGGGTGGCAGGAAGTAAAGATGTGCAGACTAGGAAGTGCAGCTCTAAATGGACATAATTTTATTTCAGGTTTATTAAGTTAAGAGGACATTAAACAGCATCATTTTACCATATGTATTATAAAATATCAGTTGATGTTTAAATGTTGCTTGGTTTCTTTGTTGAATTCAAGGGTGTTGTGATATGATTTCACCCCAGCTCATGGGCTGCTTGGTACAGGGTGCGACTCTCCCCCCTTGTGCCACACAGCAATCCATTGGAAAAAGGCAGATTGTGAAAGGCAGTGTACCAGAGCATTAAGGTACCTCTTTATAGAATCATACAATGTTAGGGGTTGGAAGGGACCTCTGGAGATCATAAAGTCCAAGCCCCCTGCCAAGCAGGACCATAGAATCTAGGGCAGGTTACACAGGAACACATCCAGACGGGTCTTGAAAGTCTCCAGAGAAGGAGACTCCACAACCTCCCTGGGGAGCCCATTCCAGTGCTCTGTAATCCTTACAGTAAAGAAGTTCCTCCTCATGTTGAGCTGGAACTTCCTGTGCTCTAGCTTGTACCCGTTGCCCCTTGTCCTATCGCAGGGCACAAGTGAAAAGAGGTTGCCCCTTTCTTCATGATACGCAGCCCTCATCTATTTATACACATTAATTAGATCCCCACTCAATCTTCTCTTCTCCAGACTAAAAAGCCCCAGACTCTAATGCTCCTGGCTCCCCTGTTCTCTGGGTACAATAATGACAATTACCTCCTGCAGTGGACCAGAGAGTTGAGCCGTTCCCTTGGTGCACCTAGCTCCTGCTCCCCTCCTTATGATCTTGTGTAATCAGTCAACCCTCTACTGGTACACTTGTACTCAGGTTGTGACCCCGAGCAAAGAACCAGGACACCAAGATCCAGTAAGTTCTGTGCACGCACAACTGATGGAAATATACTAGGACCTTCAAATTCCGCACCTGCTCAAACCACAATATTGTGACACTCAAGTTAGGCTGAAATGGAAAAGTACCTGACAAAAGTCAGTTATCTTGGACTCTATAAATGGTGATCTACAATGAGATCCTTTGAGCTCTCCTGGATCACAGCAGGCTGCATGCACCATCTACCCTGAGCTGGGATGCCTCTCAGACCCGCTGCTGGCAAGGTCAACAAAAGACCTGGGGAACACCACCTCCTCAAGGCTGAACTCCCACTTGTTGAGAAATGCTGATGCATTGTGAGTATTTACTCTAAACCCAAAGGGGGAAATTTTGACTATAAGCTAATCTCTTTTACTGAACTCCCTACCTACTTTTTTTATTTTATGCATTTGCTTCTATGAGTGTGGGCATCTATGTATTTCACTAGCCAAGTATTTATCTGTCTGTATGCTTTATGTTTATGCATAGACACATGTTTTGACTGGAGATACTTTATAGTAAGTAGGGTGAATCTTGCCATTCTCAAATCTGTAGCGTCACTGTTTTACTAAATCACTTGTTATAGTAAGTGCTGCTAAAATCAGCCTTTGATTTTTCTCATTTTATTAATAAATCCTGAACTGCTGATAAATCAGACTGTGTCAAACATTAATTCATGACACCAGGAAATCTTGAGGCATCACTTTTTAATATCTATTAATAGCTGTTTTTAAAGCTATTGGCCATTTGGACTTGCCACCAACATTAGCACTCAACATTGCTCCCTGGTTAGGGTTTATGTGACAAGGTATTGGTGGTGGGGGGTTACAGAGGTGGCCCCTGTGAGAAGAGATAGGAGCCTGCCCTGTGCCAGACACAGCCACTTCTAGCTGGCTCCATAATGGACCCACTGCTGACCAAGGCTAAGCCCATCAGCAGTGCTGGTGGCACCTCTATGAAAACAAATCTCAGAAAGCTGCAAAGCAGCTGGTAGGGACAAGTGAGGAAAAAAGTGGGAGAAACAACTCTACAAACACCAGCGTCATTGATGAACAAGAGGAAGAACTGTTCCAGGTCCCGGAGCAGAGATTCCCCTGCAGCTCATGGAGGCGACCACTGTGAACCAGGCTGTCACCTAGAACCCATAGAGGACCATGTCAGAGCAGATATCCACACTGCAGTCCATGGAGAGCTCCATGTTGGAGCAGGCAGATGTACCCTGAAGGAAGCAGAAGCTCCTGGAGAGTCCATGGCAGAGATGAAGTGTTACAAATGGATCACAACCCCCATTCCCCATCCCCCTGTGCTGCTCAGCTGGAGGAGGTAGAAGAGTTGGGAAAGAAAGAGCAAAGATGAGCCTGGGAAGAAGAGATGTTGGAACCACTTTTCAGTGGTTTTAGTTTTGCCTTTGCTCCTCACTATCCTACTTTATTTTATATTAGCAATATATTAAATTAGTCTTTCAAAGTTGAGTGTTTTGCCTATGACAGCATTTTGTGAGCAATCTCTCTGTCCTCATCTTGATTTATAAGCTTTTTTGTCTTATTTTGTCCCTCCATCCTGTTTAGGAGGGGCATTGAGAAAGTGGCTGGGTGGCCACCTGGCATCCAGCCAAGGTTAACCTACCATATTCTAGAACAGAATTAGGTCTATAAGTATTACATATAACAACTTTATAAAAGCTCAGTAAGTTAGGTTTTTTTTTCAATTTGTTTACTATAAACAAGCTATAATCTTTCTAGAAACAAAGTGTTAACTAGAACAGAAAGCTCTGTAGAAGAAAAGAGGGTGTTCCTGTAATTATCATGTTGGTCTCAGACTCAGAAACCTAGGAACTACCATTTTCTTCTTTGATTATATCAGCAAAGTATTATGGATTACGGTGGAGTGATGGATCTGATTGCGAAAAGAAAGGAAATTATCTCTGTGCTTTTGAGAAGGAAGTAAACTAGGTGCTGTGAAAATACTGGATATTGTTGTTGCAAGAAAAGGGTTAACAGTCACAAAACTTCCAGGTGGACTTGTGCAGGTTATTGCACCTAGGGCGAAGGGGGAACCATGAGACCTAGATCTTGTCAACTGATTGCCAAGATAAGAGAATGGTAAATTTCTACCTTCATATGTAAAGTTAGGAATAACAATTAACTAACTAATATTTCGCTGGAGCTTATTCTATGTAGTAAACTGTATAAAATCCTACAACTCCTCTGAAGAGGTGTACTAGCTTTGCAAATTTTCACCTAGTGTGCTTTCTGCACAGAACTGGAATAAAATATGTCAGCTCTATGTGTTGATTGGCTTTTGCACACCGGGTAAAAACCCCAGATTTAGGACAACAATATTGCTGCATATTCATTAACGTATTGACAGAAGAATAGATAAGAGATCAGCTGTGATTTTTGTCTTTTTTTCCTCTTCTTCTTTTGGTTCTTCTCCCTTAAAAACAAAATAAAAGAAAGTTGCTGGAGTAGCTAAAGTGTAAGTTTTTTGTTTAAAAAGCAAATTTTCTAGAAATTCAGTATCAAAAGTGAAAATCCATTACTGGAGTTTTATCATAAACTTAACTTTCTCATAATACATTCTAAAGAAAATAATAGCTTCGCTATAGATAACTTAGGACAGGTCTCTGCTCTGCAATGGTATTTGGAACATTTGGAATTTGGATTGCAAATACCTCCATTTGCAATAGTATTTGGATTGTTTTAACTTTCTTCCAATTTATCCAAATAGCTATTCCGTAGTCTCTAATATTGTTTTCTGAAGTACAAAGATCATTTATTTATTTTCACAATCTGATCGATCACTCCTTCCAAATTCCTCGAAATAGAAGCTTCATTCTCTGACTTTCCAGCAAGATCTCCAACTCCCTCTGCATAGGTATAACTTACTATATTGCCTATTGTCTCAGTAGGAAATATATAAGAAGAAGGATTATTCCTTTACCACCAAGGACATAGACAGAAAAAAAAATTGGGCTTTTTGCTTCCTGTAAACCTGGTTCAGATATGCGAGGATGCTATTTACATAAATAGATAAAGAAATATTTAGACCATCCAGGATCAACCCAAATTTTCTAATATAGTCAGCCAAGTGCTAGAATCAATTTTGTATTGACCAGAGTCTCAAACCATCTACTTTGCATATTAGGGTGGAATTATTTAATTAGTTTGATGGCTTATATATACTACCAAGGGTCCTCAGGAAACTTGACTTAGCTGACTGTTGGCTATTTTTTAATTACTTTTGCTGCATTTTTAAATGATAGCCCATGTTAAAACGTAACAATAAGAAAGTGAAGAGGGAGTTGAACTTTATGATTTCCTGGGGCCTCTTCCAGTCTGAACAGTTCTATGATTCTGAGAGTTTGCGAAAGTGATGGATGGAAAGAAAAGTACTCATAGATTGCATGTCTGTAGAGCCTGTAAGTCAAGAGCACAAATTTTGAATGTGAAAGCCATCTGCAGAACTTTATGATAATTCCAGTTCTTTATGGTTCAATGGTAAGGGGATTCTGAAACAAACCATTGGAAAAGGTTGAGAGAACAGATTTAGCGTAAGCTCCTGAGTGATGACCTAATCTCTTTTCATTTCTTGCTATTGATGGTACTTTAACAATTCTTACTGTGGGCAAGACAATGCCATCAATTTTTAAGGAGAGGTCCTCATTAATATAAACATTTTTTTTCTACCTGGCAAGAGATAAGAGCCTGAGTTTTAAGTCTCCCTGCACTATCTTTTTTTCTTGTTGCTTTTTTATTTCCTCTCCTAAACAGACCTGGATCTTTCTCCCTAATATTCTTCTTCCATTTACTTTTTGCTTTAACCAATTACTTGATTCATCTGAAATCCAACTTTGATAGTTGAAATTGTTGTCCCTGAAGCAGTAATATACTGAAGTCTGTACTTCTCATACTCTTGCTCTTACTTTTTTTCTTCCCTTCCAAGATTTAATTCTCAGCTCCACATAGTTGCGTTGTCCACTCATTTGTTCAGTAGAATACATAGGAAAAATTCATTATTTTGCCTGTTCATAGAATTAAACTCACTTTTGCCCAAGTTACTCTTCGCCATAGGTAAATTCTTCCACATTGTAAATTTTAAACATATTTACTTATTATTTGCATCTTTCCTTTTTATTTATACTCAGTTTCTAGCAAGATGCCCATATTACACAGAAAATTCCTGAAGTGAGATCTTATAAATATCATGGAAACTAATTTTTAAATAATATCTATAAATTTGCTGCAGAACTCATTTACCACAGCTGCAGAAGAAAATTAAAATAAAAGTTGTAGTAGAAATGAGAAAGTATGCCCCTTTAGGGAATCTCTTCATATGCAGTATAAGTGTAAAAATTGTATTACAAACATGTTTTGACTTCTGAATGAAGTTTTACAAGGGTACTCGAGGAATTTGAGCAAAGGCTTAAGTTTAATACTAATTAGAATATTCAAAAATCTACTCCTTATTGTCACACCAGCCTGTTGTGTGATTCTGCTCTCACCATTTCCATCAGCCTGCCTACTTATTGTATCCTTTCTCTCTCCTCTGTAAATCATCCACTTTCAGTACCTTTAATGTCACTTCCTTGTTCCAGCATTTTCTTATAATTGTGCCTACACAATACCGAAAAAATAGTCAGAAAATTTGACTTCCCGTCTTCCATTGAAAAGACTGCAGGGGATTTCACTTACTTTAAAATTGTGCAGGACATTGCTGCACATTTGGAGGTCGGAGAGCTGAGAAATGTTGTTCATGAAGTTGTAAGGATGACCTTGGTTGTATCTTTCATGCGTTCCATGTGCCATAGTATAGATATGATACATGATCTCACATATCAACAATCTGTAACTTCAAGGAGCAAGTTGCTCTGTGGAGTAGCTTCACAGTGAGAGTTGTGCTTTAGCAATTCTAGCAGTGGTAAGATCATGCTATCTTCTTCTAGCTACAAATCTGCATTGACATAAAAGGGTATTTCTGACTACTAATCAAGAAAAATATCTGACCTTTAATTTTCTCTCTGCTTTCATCATGTTTATTTTTTCCTTCTCCTGTTAGATACAATCTGGTTTTCTAAGGTGCCATTTGCCTCCTCTTTTGAGGTCACATCATCACTTTCCCTCTATGTCTAATCTTCCCCTAATTTTTTCTTTTTTTTTTAATCCTCAGTTGGTCCATTGCAAACTTGTGTTAGTTTTCCCAGAACTGATTAATAATCTTATTTAAATAGATTGCAATTAAACACGCTGCCTGCACAGGGGTTGGACTAGGTGACCTTGGAAGGTCCTTTCCAACCTAAACCATTCTATGATTCTATGATGCTATGATTCAGTTTAACAAGTTAAACTCCCACACATTTCAGATGTTTCTTTGTCATTGCAAAATATTATTTACTATTGTTGAAGCTGAAATAGTAGTTTTCTAACTTTTTTGTTTCATTTATTAATAACTATTTCATAGATAAACTGGACACCAAAGTTTTCTCCACAATAAGGTAATGAAGGGTTCTTTATCTTAGTGCAGGAGTACTAATGAAGGGATCAAAGTAGAAAAGAGGAAACTCAGTGATGGTCTGAAAAAGTTTCTTAATGGTGAACTAAAAAATAGACTTATTAGTGAGTTCTCATCAGTCCTTTCATTAATATAACATGGTTTTCTTGAAAAGGGGGTTCAACATCATGGATTTGACTCAGTGCCTGGTCCTCACATCAGATCTGAAAATTGATTTTTTTTGCACTGGGCACTAGTATGTGTGGAGTTTCCAGAGAACAACCGGAGTCATTACATGTGGCAGAGGATGGGGACATAGCCTTCTATTCTGTGCATGGGCAAAAAATTAGAGAATGTCAAGAAGCCTGATTGATAAACAATTCCCAAGTAAAAATAAAGCAGTGAACGATGTTTGTAACTTCTGGTTATTCAGTCCTTCTAGCATGGTTGAAATGTGAGATGTGATCTGGGGAGTCATCAAAGAACATCACTAGGCATGAAATCAGCTTCTAAAGCTTTGTTTCTTGGCTATTACAAAATAGCTATCAGCACTTGGAGATGGGAGCATTAAAATCTGGTAAGCACTACCCACAGTTCGTATGGCTGAAGATAACTTAAAGTACTATTAATAGGTAACAGAATTAATATATAGGCATATATTTTTCTCACATCATTTACAGGATGGCATATATTATTACACTAAATCTAGAATTTTAAAACTGGTTTTCCAAAGCCTGCAATTGAAGCTGGTGATAAATAAAGAAATATATCTAAAAAGAGAAGATACTTTTTAAAGTACTCATGTTTCTTTTAGTTATCAGGTGAGAGAAGACTATTTTAAGAGTATGTTCAATTAGCCTTTGTGGTGCATTTAATAAAGCAAAGAACCTGAAACTCAATTAAAGTATTATGTTTCCAAACAATGAGTATAATTAATCTCACTTAACTTAAACTATCTAAAATGTATTTAATTCTTGTGACCTGCATAAGGTATCTATCTTAGTAGGGAACAAAATTACTTCTGAGTGCCCATTTAAGAGTGATTCTCTTAAATGCTGTTTTTACTAGCAGTTTCTCTTTTTTTGTAACGAATTGGTATTATAAAGAAGAATACATTTCTCATCTTTCTTACTTTTCATTTTGTTACTGCTTTATCCCTTTTATTAAAATAATATCTTTTAGGTGACAAGGACATAAATTAAATAGTTCTAGAAACTCCACTATGGATACCCACATAAGTTGAATTAAAGTTGAGATGAAAATTTAAATTTCTATGTTGCTTGTGATACAGCTAGCAAACCTACCCTCCAGATTGCACATCAGTTAGATACTAAGGGTTAGTAAGATGATTTTTTCCTTCCTTTCTGTACACTACATTATCTAGCTATCTTAAAAACAAAGCAATCCTCCAACATGTATTCTTATTTACATTGATTTCTATTTTACATGACTTCATAATATTCTTTAACTGTCAGCAAAGAAGATTGCATGCCCTTATAAGACATAATCATAATAAAATGAAAAAATGTTTAATTTCTCCTCATTACTTAATTGTTTTCCATGTTTCTCCCCCGTCTGATACTTCTACCGGAGAAAAAAAATAGATTTACAGAGTAACAATGTAGACTGATTCTATTTGCATCTGTATAATTCTTGCAATGCATGCAAGAATTTATTCATTTACAAGTTTGTGTCTATGATACTTCCAAATATTATTAACAATATACTGCTCATTACATCAACCAATGTAATATTGCTGTGATGGAAGTTAAAAATTAACTTGATGAGGCATCATGATCAAACTCATTTTTTATATACAAGTTAAAACTAAAACCAGATCTCTATAGACAAGACTTTTTTTTTGTTGAAAGCTCCTGAAAATAAAGAAAAAACAAAGGAATATCTTTATCACATGATTTCATGTTATTAGTGTGCCTTCATGCTAAAGAAACTATTGAAAGTAGATGCTAGGACAAGATGTTTATATGTTGCTAACCAGTATGTATGAAAAATTCAGTAAAGAACTGAAAAATGTAAGAACAGTATTCTGTACACAGTATTGATAATATACATTAGGAATGGTCCAAAATCCAAAGGTGATATCACACTCGGACTGCCATGCAGTTAATGAAAAGACTACTAGTATAAAAGCTAGACCATAATTTAGTGTTGGACATACACTCAAGGGAATAAAAAAAGGAGTTATCTTAAAATAGTACTTCAAGGCAAGAGGGATTCTCAAACTGTACAATATCAGTGTTAGCAAAAACAGATGATTAACCTGACATATCCGATGACCAGATTGTTTTGTAAAGCATTGATTGACCTAAGTTGGCGAAGGTACACCAAGTAGTAAAATAAAACAGCAGAAGGAGGTTACGTGTAAAACCAACATACTTCTAATTTGGTGTCTAAATTCCTCCTGTCTGAACTGGGAATCTAATTATCTAACGATCCCTGTATTCCTGAGAGGAATAGACCTCTTTCCCTTCCTTGGACCTAAAGAGAACTGAGGCAAGTAACTTACCTCCTAACATAGACGCATCAATACCTTTAGAAAACCTGCCAAACGTAATTATATTCTATTTTTATTCTTTGTCTGCAGTGATATCACAAAATCACTCTAACTCTGAATAGAACTGGACAGTTTCCACCTGTCTTTGAATAGCCCCAAGAGATGGATAATGCATGTGATTTACATACTGATAAATCATAAAAGAATTTTTCATGTATGTGTATTTTTCCTTTGTCCAGATGATGATTTTGGTGGAATTAATTTGAATAGTAAAAATGCATGATATAAATACGTTGCAGTGTTAAAAATGTACATATTTTTGCACTGCCACAGTCTAACCTGGCTTCCAAAACCAGTTTTCAATCAACAAATCATTATTTCTAGTATTATTTTTCAGCTTGCTGCCAAAAATCAGTTACACATTAAAAAGAACCCAACACATTCATTTGCAGCTATGCAGCTATGCAGGGTGTTTCCAATAAGTGCCAGACCTTACCATAATCTGTGATATATATTGTCTCTGGCATCAATGGATTTTTAATGAGAAATAAAATAACACCCATTAAAATCATAGAATGGTTTGGGTTGGAAGTGACATTTAAAGACCATTTAGTCCAATCCCTTTGCATTGAGCAGGGACATCTGCAGCAAGATCAGGTTGCCCAGAGACCTGTCCAACCTGACCTTGAACGTTTCCAGGGATGGGGCATCTACCACCATTTTGGACAACCTGTTCTGATGGTTCACCACCCTCATTGCAAAATACATCTTCCTTATATCTAATTTAAATCTACCCTCCTTTAGTTTAAAACCATTACCTCTTGTGCTAATGCTACAGGTGCTATTAGAAAGTCTGTCCTCAGCTTTCCTATAAGCCCCTTTTAAGGCCACAATAAGGTCTCCCCAGAGCCTTCTCTTCTCCAGGCTAAACAACTCCAACTCTCTCAGCCTTTCTTTAGAGGGGAGGTGTTCCATAGCTCTGATGGTTTTTGTTGCCCTTGTCTGGACTCTCTTCAACAGGTCCACGTCTTTCCTGTACTGAAGACTCGAGAGCTGGGAACAATACCCCAGGTGGGGTCTCACCAGAGCAGAGTAGGGCTCCAGAATCACCTCCCTCAACCTGCTGGCCACACTTCTTTTGATGCAGCTGAGGATTTGGTTGGCTTTCTGGGCTGGAAGCAGATATTGCCAGCTCATGTCCAGCTTTTCACCCCCCAGCCTGTATCAATACTGTTCTGATCCAGGTGCAGGACCCTGGACTTGGTCTTGTTGAACCTCATAAGGTTCACATGAACCCACTTCTCAAACGTACCCAGGTCACTCTGAAGGGCATTCTGTCTCTCAAGCATGTCAACTGCATCACTCAGCTTGGTGTCATCTGCAAATTTGCTGAGGGTGCACTTGATCCCACTGTTCAAAGACTTCAGTCTACCACTGTCTATCCTATCACACTTTCTTCTTTCCACTACTTCACCTAATTTATGTTTTTAGAAGACTGACATTTGTACTGCTGAATAGATATAATTTTGTAAATATGCCAAATATATGTATGAGTTCTAAGCTAGACTTATTACTACAATTTAAGTCCAAAAAAACAGAGTAATTTGAGAATTATTTTCCTTTGCCAGGACAGAGAAAAAAGCAACTGTAAGATGCTGGGGAACCTGATCTTTTATACGGAAAGATTTAAATGTGTTCAACTTCCAAGTTCATTATTTCCTAAGAGAAAAATGCATAGGACTATATAGATAAGGTAGTAGATGCAAGACAACAGATGCTTGTGATAGCCTCAGTATGACTGTTAAGGACAAAACTAAGGTAAGTTATTGATTCCTATGCAGGACAAACTCATTTTACCTTATTAACTAATTGTAACTGCTAACTACCTTTTACGCTTATATCAAGGGCAATGAAAATGCTATAAGCAAAGCAGGTCATAATCCAAGTCTAGGAAATCTGAGGAATGGTGAAGTAGTCTGAATTGCTCAGTTTGAAATTATGCATCGCTGATGAAGAAATGTTTTGCTTGGTTTGAAATTTTCTTTGCAAGTAGTAAATTTTTCAAATGTCTGGGGTCCTCCTTTTTAATATTAAAAATTCTGAGCAGCATGTAGGAGTATATTTAACTACTCATTGTCAGATATGTAACATTTAAATAACAGGAAAAGATAATTTTAGTGATTTGAAGACTTGCTTTTCAACTTCCACTGTTAATCTTAAAAAAGAATATCCTCTGCATCTATTGTTCTTGAGGCTGTACAACTGTCCTGCTCTGAAGCTAAAACTATTGTGCATGATAATTGCACCTATATCTTGGAAAATATTTACCTTTATTTTTCAAAAATAAATATATTGCAGCTGAAAAGCAAAATCTTGCAGGCTACTTCTCTTTTAAACCAGGACAACAGTCTAAGAATGAAATATTCCATCACTAGCAAGTCTTCCATGACTTCTAGCACAATAAAAAGGAAGGCACCATGTGAGTTATCTCTGGCCATAAGACTAACACCAAGAAAGAAAAGGATCCATGAGACATCAGGCTACAGCTGTTAATTCAGAATTATTTTGTGCCACAAGGGTTTGTGCTTATTAGTCTAATCATTGATTTCACCTGTAGCTACTCTTCAAAAATGCAGGGTTTTTAGATAAAGTTTTTGCACTTCTTTCTCTGATTTTTATTCTTTACTCTGCTTCATTTCTATAAGTATGCAAACTTGATCAAAGTCATATGGAAACATAAGGAAATATTCACTAGTAAAGGTGACAATAAACTGTGCAGTGTTCCTAATAGGCCTTTGTTACCTTTCACATGCTTCAGGGGAAAATCAGTAGGACTCAGTGTCTTGTAACAGTAACTTCCCTGAGTTACTCTAAAGCACTATATTTGTAAATTCTGCTTTGGAAATCTTTTAAATAAATTTTACTTTTCATCTGGGTCACATTCATGAAGCAAATCAGGCAAGAGTTATATTATTGGATATAGTTTTTGATAGCTTTCTTATTCAGTATATGTATCATCTTATAAAAAGGCAATAGTAGCTCTGTCAAAAAGTAGTACAAAGTACATGATTATAACTGAGAAAAAGAAAGAGGAATATAAAAACTATCATGGCCTCAGTATTTTATTTAATAGCTGTATCAAAAATTTTAACTATACATGGAGACTGAAACTCTTTGAATTACACTAATCTTCACAGGTACTGTTGCTGCAGTACCTTTTTTTTTCAGATTACTGTGTGTTACCTTCCTGCAAAGGGGTATGGCTGAGCAATAGAAGGAAAACTGTTTGCTGTGTTTTGGCTGGGGTGCCCTGGGCAGGCAGAACTCATACAAGGAGATTGATTGTTTCTTGAAAGGAAATGTGAGAAATTCCTGGGGGGCTACAGTGTTGAGCAAGTGCTGACTAGCTGTGAAGCACTGCAGAAGGGCAGGGAGCTGACATGAACTCAGTCCTTACTAGAGACTTAAGAGCTCTGTAGATTCTGTCCCAAACCAAATAAAAACCCTACTGAAAGTTTCTGAACTGAAATCAAGCTCAGAAGAAGGGATTCTGCAAGATTTTGTAGAATTTATGGAAATTTCTCCATACATTAATATAAAATAGGCTGAAAGATATAAGGGTTTGAAAGGACTTTATCTGAACTTGGTCTTCATTCATTACTGTCAACATGGAATATCTAAGGACCTAGGTAAAGAACAAGGATTCTGATCTGCCCGATAGTTTACTGCACTACATTTCTTCTTTTTTTCAGCTTTTTAAGGTTTTACTTCTCTATGTATGTCCATGATTATTTCATGGGTTTTATAATCAGATATGCAAGAGAAATGCAGAATCACAAAATTGGGAATTAAAATAATTAAAAATGTTGCAAGGGAATTAAATATAAAACCTGACAAGCTATTTAAATATATAAAAAGCTAAAAGCTCTGTCAGGAATTACATGAGCCATTTAGGGGATGAGCAGGAAGACAGTGACAGATACTGTAGCTGACAGCCTGAAAGAATTCTTTGCTTCATTACGCACACAAATAAACATAGGGTCATATCCCAGAGACTAAGGAACAGTAAATTTTCCTGTGGAATGAATTAAAAACTGTGAAACGGGGAGTTTAGAGGCTTTATGTCTGTACTAGAGCAGATAACTCAAAGTGGTCTATTAAACATGGTAAAGGTATTGAGCCTTTATATGTTATAGCTGTAAATGATGATGGAAACAGCAGGGGAGCTAGGAAATGCACCGTGCAGGCTTTTGAAAGTGTGCAAACATGAGGGAAAGTAGTATCACAGAATTGCTGATTCTGTGTCAGATTGTCCCTGTCAAGAGAACAGTGGTACAAATGGGGAGAGGTAGGAATAGGAGGAGAAGAATTTATCTTCCTACTGGTCACTCTTAGCAGAGGCTAAAATAGATCCTATAATTTGCGCCTACTAGAGGACAGAAACTGGCTTGTTGAGGAACAACCAAGGAGGTTTGAAGGATGGTAAAGCCAAATTAGTATGAGTAGTGATAGGTAAGCTCTCTTCACCGTACAGAGCTCCCCTGCAACTGTGATTCCCAAAGGCCTGCTTGTATACTTCCTCCCTCCTTCTTCAACTCAATCACTACTGAAACCCCACAGATGCTGTGAAATTCTATGCTGAAGATAGAAAATTCTCTGGACTTCTGTTGTGGCTGGCATTCTTTCCCTTTCAGCTCAATGGAGGAATAAAAAAATACATAAAAATGAAGAAAAAATGTGTAATAGCAGTGACTGACTCACTGATGTGGACTAAGAGTCTGGGAGGGATTGTGGGGTTGTCTTTACCTTGCACCCGGTAGTCCCATAGCAGGCTACATTTGGAGTCTGCATCAGTGACTGGATAACTGTGAGAACCGTACCATCCTCACCACCCCTCCGTTGCTTCTCATGACAGCCTTTATTTGTTAGTGTGTTTCTCAGGGTACTGCTTTTGCCTACCCATTTGTTCCAGCTATACCAGCTCAAAAAGATAGCTCAAAAGGATGATCAGTAGCATCCAGTTCTGTCACTGATTTCAAGTGGGACTTAAGACATGATTATGAAATATGTAGAAATGATATTGGTTTGTCCTGCTTATTTTTACCCACTTCATACGGTTTTCTTATTGTCCTGTTTATCTTTTCCTACTTCAAACTGTTTTCTTAAACTCTCATTGAGCCACAGAGTATTTTTATTTAAATACAGCTTTCCAAACTGAGTTACTTTCAATGCTTGCTGTAACGGAGACAATGAAAACAAGCTTTTTAGTGTAATGGCACAAGCTCAGGATGTTCCTGAATTGGTGCTGTAATATTGTTGCTTAAAGGTCTCACATTTAATATACTATTTTACCTTAGTAGGAAATAATTACATCCCTTTGGGTTTTGCTCCAAGATCTCTTATATTTTCCTCTCAAATATTGTGTTCTATATTTAACTGTTTGTCAGCCACTGGCACGTATCCTTAAGTACTTCAAACATTTATCGGAATGTGTCATACCGCATTATTGGGGTATACGGCTAGACTTATAACCATACTTAAAGTAAACTGGATACACAGAAAATATTTACTTTAGCATTACTAAAGTAGTATGCTTAAGCTGCAAAGGTTCCAGCTTTGCAAACAATTACACCTGAGCTTCATTTTCAGCATATAAGTAGCCCTAACTCCTTAGTAAGATTACTTATCTGCTCAGAATCAAACATCTGTTTCACTGATTGCAGAACTAATGCTTTGTTCTCAATAATGTGGCGTTTCCTTTAATTTGTTTGCTATGGCTTTTGATAATGCACTTTCACTTTTCTACAAAACTTGTCTTCTAATTCCATATCCATATCACTATAAAAAATTATAATTTTCCAACCATAGGAGACACTTCCTACAGATTTTAAAATATTTTAATGTTATTAGTGTAATTCATAATGTGTTTAATAATGTAATTCTGAATTGAACAATCTCTCCTGTTAAAAATAATTGAAAACACTACGAGGACTTTTTAAAGGAATTGTCTTGATTAAGAAATCGGACATAACAGTGCATTTATGTTCATTTATTTTACATTCTCTGGATTATAAAAGTGTCTTCATGTTCAGTCTGGTAATAATAAACTGAGCTTAAAACAAATGGGCAGAATGCATGGTCTGTATTGATTGCCTTACTAATGAAAATACGTCATCCCATGAGACTATGCCCAGCCAGTCTTTATGCCCACACTTTTCCTGGTCCCATCCTTATTCCTGTTCTTTCACAGTTTTAGATCAGTGCACTGCTTTCTGGCAACTTTTGTATATTTTGCCTTCCACTCCCAAATGAATAAAAAAAGTAATATGGGGAATATATTTTAAACAAGACCTTCACCTAGCATAAATAACTGATGTCAGTGGAACTACGCTGATTTACATGCAACAACAACTGATCCACTCTGGTTACTGTTCAGGACTCAGGCTGGGAGAGGCAAATAAAGTTATTTCTGGGAAAACTGTAGACCAACTTGTCTGTTAACAGACATATCTAAAAAGTAAGGCAAAGCATAAAACGTAAAATGGAAAAGTGGCTCATAAGGGTGTCACGTTGAATAACTGGCTGGTTAGTAATGTGTTTTGCTGGGGACAGTTATTTGTGTTTTCTTTCAGGAGAAATCAGTAAGTTTGGGAGAAAAAGAAAGGTATGAATTCTTCTTAAACAGGAGCATAGGAGGTTTTGTCTTCATACAAGGAAAATATTTTTTACTGTGAGGCCAGCTAAGTGCTGGCTCAGGTTGACCAGAGAGTTTGTAGAGTCTTTGCCCTTGGACAGGTTCAAAAGGTGCCTGGACATGGTCCAGGGCAACTGGCTTGAGCAGGGGGTTGGACAAGACACCCTCCAGAGGTCCCTTACAACCTCAACTATTCTGTGTCCAGAAGAGAGACATAGATTTGTTGGAGCGTGTTCAGAAGAGGGCCACAAAGATGATCCAAGGGCTGGAGCACCTTTGCTACAAGGACAGGCTGCTGGAGCTGGGGTTGTTCAGTCTTGAAAAGAGAAGACTTCGGGGGGACCTAATAGCTGCCTTCCAATACCTGAAGGGAACCTACAGGAAGGCTGGGGAGGGACTTTTTACAAGAGCGTCCACTGATAGGACAAGGAGTAATGGGTATAAGTTGAAGGAGAATAGATTTAGATTAGATCTTAGGAAGAAATTCTTCAGTACGAGGGTGGCAAGACTTTGGAATAAATCGCCCAGAGATGTTGTGGCTGCCCCCTCCCTGGAAGTGTTCAAGGCCAGGTTGGACAGAGCCTTGAGTAGCCTGATCTAGTTGAGAGGCGTCCCTGCCCATGACAGGGAGGTTGGATTAAATGATCTTTAAGGTCCCTTCCAACCTAGGCCATTCTATGATTCTATGAAAATCTGAAACTCTAACAGACACCTATGCTTTGATTTATAATGGGCATTTTTTAAATGACACTGTTTTTTAATTGTATGTGGGCAACTTGTTTTTTCTATTCAAACTAAATTTGTACATGAGAAACCATTTTTTCAACAAAGTGAATTAAAATGTCATTCATATTAATGTTATTAGAAGTGAAGGAATAACAGTGTCCCTCTGGCTGCTCTAAATCAAATTTCTTTTTCAGCTACTACAATCTGTATAAGATGACAAGCACTAAATCACTGTCTGTTCAGTGTAGCTTGCATTAGCAAATACGCTTTTCAAAACCAATACCCAGTAGAAGGCAGTTCTCTATATCAAAAAACATGCTGTGAAATATGAACAAAGTGTGATTTCTGAAATGTATTAAATGGTATTAAATTGACAAATCTATCTATAGCCATTGTAATTGCTTTGTTTAAGAAAGTTTAAAATATTTTTTATATCTCGTTTATAGTCAAGGGAATCTGCTAGGTTTTTGTCAGACAGTAAGAAGTCAGCAATTGAAGAGCCATGAATTTTTCATCACTCCCTGATGACGGGACATAATGTGTAACTTGCAGTCAAGTTCTGTGCACTCAGTGGACTGACAGTGCCAGCTCCTCATATTTGGCTGAGTGGTGTGAAGGAGGTAATGGCCATCTTGTTCATTATCAGAAGAAAATGTCTTAAGTCTAAGTTAAAACACAATCTACATTGAAAAGAAATTGTATGTGTCTCTGTGTCACCTGAGGAGAAAATCCTTCTGCACTCTAAAATGTTGCTGTTAGTAATGATGTAATTAAGAAAATGCATTTAAGAAAAAAATTCCTTTTCTCATGGTGATTCTCCAAGACAACTCTTGGAATCAGTAGGAACTTCTGAGACTGAACATCCCCTTTCGGTTTTGATACAAATTTTCAAGATAAAGCAAGACTGGGGCGAGGAGGAATAAATGGCAATTAAATGATGAAAATAGAGAGAATTTACCATGCCAATTATTTTAATTCATTCCACCACAACAGCAGAAGAGAATATTCATAGATGCCTGTTGGAATTAATTTATTAATGCTTTTGAGTACTCACCTAAATCATAAACAATTTAATATGTTTCATATGGTACATTGCTTAAAATCTGAGTACTTTAACAAATCCTCAGTTCCTTTTTGTAAATCTCCTTAAGTTTTATTATCATGATATACACATATTAAATGATATTCTGAAGTTCTATATCAAACTTCTTATCATGGTATTTAACAGCTTCCCAGCAATGATTGTTCCTAATGTTGTCAAAATATCAATCTTTCTAGTCATTCTCAGTAGCACATGTGAACATTATAGAATGTCTAAGGGTAATTGCTGACATTAGTAAAAAAATATTACAAAAGCTTTGATATTTTCCAGAATTTTCAGGAATAGTAAGTTCATATTTCATTCTTTTTAAAAGTTAGCTAAAAAAAATGCTATCGTGTGCCTCTCCTTAAAAAGGATGCATCTTTATTCTAGAGAATATTCCTGCCTTCTCAGAAGGCAGAAGGTGACAAATACAAGTTCTTTTATCATAAAATGTGGTTATACCCCCCACCTCCATCTCAAAAATAACAAATTGAGATAAGGCAATAAAGTTGATCTGATAAAATACCAAGTTGTGATCAACTTGCTGCTGCTACTGTGTTTCACGGTATACAGTAATCAGTAACCTACACCCTATGCAGCAATGTGACGTTCAGAATTATGCATCAAAGGTTGTAGTCTGTCCCAGTGAATAGCTGTAAACCATGCTAAGATTCAGTGTTATGCTTTGGCGTTTATAAATCAGACTGTTCTCAGAGGTAACATCAAAATACTTCATAGACAGGAATTTAGAAAACAAATTATGAAAACCTAACTGACTAAAAGCAGCCCATTCGTTATCACAGTGATACTAAGACACAGCTGTCCTTGTACTTAGCAAATTTGAAATTTGTGAGTTTTAAAACAGTATCTAATCTGCATTCAGTTATATACTTCGGTATATTATAACAAGGTAGTGGCCAAAAGAAAAAATGTCTGAAGTGTGCTGTTATGTGGAGTGCTGGTTTTAATTTTATAAGTTTTAGTATTGAAGCTGGCATTTAATAGGAAAACTGTCCAGTGCATTTCACACAGGAAAAAAAAGTTCTAATTTATGCATATAAATTACATACTGAAATTCACTTCACCATATCTGATATGCCATGTATTTATAGGTTTTGAAACAACTTCACCCTTGACAGAAAAGGCTAAAGAAAACACCACAGACACGTGAAAAACACAAGTGCAGAAGCATATCCAATAAATATTCTGTCATTAGTGACAATGAACTTTTAGTGGCTGAACACTTTACTGTCTCTACAGATATGATAATTAAGTCACAACTTTTAGAGCTACTTGCCCTTAATATCAGAACACTTGAAAGTATTTCATGCTGTACTGGTATAGCATAAACACTGACATGAACCAAATTCAACTACAGGAAAACAAACTTTCTCAAAAACACAATTAGTAAACCTGGAAATGTGTAGGCAAATAAAAGTAAACCAAAACTGATAGATAATATAGGCAGTTCTTCCCAATGCAATTGCACTATTAAAAACGTATATAAATAGATTTCAGTCACTGAAAATAGTCAAGAATTAATTAAGTGTCAAAATGCCTGTTTACAGTTTACTGGCCCCAGTTTTACTCGGAGCCAGATGGGATCCACCCAAGAGTGCTGAGGGAGCTGGCAGAGGAACTTGCCAAGCCTCTCTCCTTCATTTATCAGTGATCCTGTTTAACAGAGGAGGTCCCAAATGACTGGAGACTTGCCAATGTGATGTCTATTTACAAGAAGGGCTGGAAGCAGGACCTGGGGAACTACAGGCCTGTCAGTCTGACCTCAGTACTGGGCAAGATTATGGAGTGGTTCAGCCTGAATGCACTCACGTGGCACGGGCAGGACAACAAGAAGAGCAGGCCCAGCCAACATGGGTTCATAAAAGGCAGGTCCTGCTTGACCAACCTGATCTCCTTCTATTACCATGTGACCTACCTAGTGGATGAGGAAAAGGCCATGGATGTTGTTGATCTGCACTTTAGTAAAGCCTTTGACACTGTCTCCCACAGCATTCTGCTGGAGAATCCAGCAGCTCATGGCATAAGCAGGTGTACTCTTCACTAGGTTAAAAACTGGCTGGATGGCCAAGCCCAGAGAGCGGTGATGAACAGAGTTAAATCCAGTTGGCAGCCAGTCACAAGTGGTGTTCCCCAGGGCTCAGGTTTGGGGACAGTCTCCTTTAATATCCTTATCAATAACCTGGATGAGGGGATCAAGTGCTCCCTCAGTGAATTTGCAGGTGATACCAAATTGAGCGGGGGTGTTGATCTGCTTGAAGGTAGGAAGGCTCTGCAAAGGAATCTGGACAGGTTGGATTGACAGGCTGAGGCCAATTGTATGAGGTTTAATAAGGCCAGGTGCCATGTCCTGAACTTCTGTCACAACAACCCCCGGCAATGCTACAGGCTTGGGGAAGAGTGGCTGGAAAGCTGCCTGGTGGAAAAGGACCTGGAGGTGCTTGCTGGTCGGCGGCCAGCTGAACATGATTCAGTAGTGTGCCCAGGTGGCCAAGAAGGCCAATGTCATCCTGGCCTGTATCAGAAATGGTGTGACCAGCAGGAGTAGGGAAGTGATTGTGCCCCTGTACTCAGTACTGGTGAGGCCGCAGCTTGAGCACTGTGTCCAGTTTGGGGTGCCACAGTACAAGAAGGACGTTGAGGTACTGGAGTGGGTCCAGAGAAGGGCAACCAGGCTGGTGAGGGATCTGGAGAATATGTCTTATAACTAGCAGCTGAGGGAACTGGGACTGTTTAGTCTAGAGAAGAGAAGGCTGAGGGGAGACCTTATTGCTTTCTACAATTACCTGAAAGAAGGTTGTAGAGAGGTGGGTGTTGGACTCTTCTCCCATGTAACTAGTGATAGGATGAGAGGAAACGACCTCAAGGTGTGCCAGAGGTTTAGACTGGGTATTAGGAAAAATTTATTTAGTGAAAGAGTAGTCAAGCACTGGAATACGCTGCCCAGGGAAGTGGTGGAGTCACCACCCCTGGAGGTGTTCAAAGAACATGTAGACATGGCACTTCAGGACATGGTTTAGTGGTCATGGTAGTGTTGGATTGATGGTTGGACTTGATGATCTTGGAGGTGTTTTCCAACCTTAATGATTCTATGATTCCACTTCTTCATGAGTCTGTGAAATTAATGCAATTATATTTTATCAGTAAGTATGCTAATTTCATTTGCAAAATCCACAATGACATATTATGCTACAAAAATGCCGCTGTGCACTTAATTTATATCTTATAAATACTTCTGATATGTGTGTGGATTTAGAATAGGAGAAGGAACATTCAAATTTCATCTTTGCTGTAGATATTTCACAGCCCAACTAGACCCACACAGGAGTAGGTGGTTAGGAATAAGCTACGGAGAACAGAAGGATATAAAACATTATCTAATACAATGAAGTAAGAACAATGGAACTTGGGAACTGGGGGCATACAATAAGCCTTCCATTCACTGAAAGTGTAGGAGAGCATGTCCAGTAGCTAATGAGCTGTGTTGCTGCCATTCCAATATGAAAGAAAATAAATAACCCTGGTGTCAATTACATGGGCACCGCATATTATGTTTCACAGACAGATGGAAAGAGGCTATCAAGTCTTTACTTGGAAGGACTCTTGTCACTATTTGAGATCCACAATACAAAAATGCTTTTGGAAGAAGCTGACAGGAAAAGAGCAAATAGATTTCTAGGGAGTCTGAAATAAAATGTTACTCCCCACTCATATATCATTGACATGCATTACATACAATTGAGACTATAGTGTAACTGGCATAAGGAGCAGCAGGAATCCCAGACAAAGAAGTAAGACTGGATCACTGTTGCATATTGGCTATAGCAATGAAGGGTCAGTTGCAGAAGGCAATAAATTTGAACTAGGTTTGGTGCCAAAAGTGTTATGAGACTTGATCTGATCCCTTTTGCAGAATGCAAAGGAAAGTAGATGGATCATACAGCTAATTAATCTCCTGCAGAGATACATTCAGCCTTGGAATGAAAGCCTAGCCCATCACCAACCTATCACTTCTTTTGCTGATTCAGTGACAAATTTTAATGTAAATATGCAAAAATTTTACGCAGTTTGGTATCTACCTATATGGTGCCTTATAGAATGCTAAATGAGTAAGCAAGTTTAATCAAACTATTTGCATAATCTCAATATTTAGCCAGAAAATGCTTCTCCCTTTTCTGAGAATGATTATGCCCGTTTCCAAGCACAGAAATTTTTGAAGATACTTAGAACTGGATTGTGAGGCATGTATATTTCTACAGTAATACTTCAAAAACACTTTTCAATGCTGAGCGTCCATTCAGCTTCACACAGATGTGTTGCAATTTATAGACATCTGGAGCAGTTCTTAATAGCTTGTACATATGAAAAGGGCAATTTAAAATGTATACTTGTTTTACCAAATCCCTCCCCTTTTGCAATTCACGACTTGAGATAAGTAAACTAAATAAACAAACAATTAGATAAGATAGAAAAAATTCCAAACTTTTCTGGGCTTTAGGGGCTGGATTTTTTTTCCTCAGCCTTTTAACAGAAAAGTGGTCTTGCCATAACTGTGGGCAAGATCAAAGCCTTGAGTATGGGTTATCAGACCCCCCATCAGAAAGTACATTGCTGTCTCCCTGCCTAATACGATCTAAATCTGAAAGGAAAAACTGATGTTCACACTAACAAAATGAAGAGGGGCAACTGTGGGTTCTCAAGGATTGCTGTGCACCTGTCAATGTTGTTTTCTTTCCTAGAAATCATTTTAATTATTTTGTTTTTTCTTTCTTTCTTTTTTCTTTCTTTCTCTTTCTTTCTTTCATTCTTTCTTTCTTTCTCTCTCTCTTTCTCTCTTTCTCTTTTTCCTTCCTTCCTTCCTTCCTTCCTTCCTTCCTTCCTTCCTTCCTTCCTTCCTTCCTTCCTTCCTTCCTTCCTTCCTTCCTTCCTTCCTTCCTCTCTCTCTTTCCATCCTTCTTTCTTGCAAACATTTTCAGTGCTGCCTTGAATTTGCTCTTCTTACTTTCTTCTAGCCTTTTCAGTGCTGCCTTCCCTCTCCATGAGACACTATATTCACGGAGGTAATACTGAATTACTGTAGCACTCACACTGATACTTCTATAAACTTCACGTGGGTGGAATCTACTTCTGCCTAGAGCACCACTCACATCATGGGACACAGCTGTAATATGCTAAGCAAACAGAAGCATTGTTAATGTGCAATATTTCCTTAGGCTTTCTGAAAAAGTAGGACAAAACCTGGTGTCTGAGCTTCATTTGTAACAAATGAGGCTCATAAGCTTTCTTTTCTGGATCTGTGTTAATGGAGGATAAGATGCATGGCATCACCCCTGCATTTGTTTATTGCTCACCCCTGCACTTGTTTATTGCATGGCATTTCTAGCCTCAGGCTGCCATAATTTTATACAGGGTTGTATGAAATAGTTCCTTTCAGTACTTTGAAGTTCTAAGAACCAAATAAAGCAAACTGTAAGATGGCTTAGAAACACTCAGTTTCTCCAAAAGGTGTCATTTCATCACATAGAATAAGATTTTTTTACTGTGCTAATTTTTTATCAAATACAACCAGCTCTCTTACACTCTTTGAAGACTTTAAAGCAGACTCAGCCCCTTGCAAAAATGTACTCTTGTGGTAAGAGTAGATTATTAAAAAATTAATTTGCAAAGCACCTGATAGTGATGTATTTATGTTCTAGATGCTTTTACACTACTGTAATTATCAGTTGTCTTTAAAGGGGAACATAACATGACTTCTTCCCAGCATTTTTTTCTAAATTCAATTTGATATTAATTCTCATCTAAATAAACACTAGATAATAAGTAATTTTCTTAAACTCTGGAAGGGGGTATATGTAGGTTTTTAAAAATGAATACACAGAAATCATAATAGGGTACATCAGCAAGAAAATTACTAGTTTTGAAAGAAAAAATAAATAATAGATCTGATAGGATCACATTTTAGACCACTTGCTGTGTTTCTTAGGTGTAGCACTAACTTTTCTATACAAAGAAACCTGTAATAAAGAGCTTTAAATACCAGGAAAGGAAAGCTTCAATTCAAATTGAAAAATAGCTTAATAGCTTTCCTGGTTATAATTAAAAGGAGGTTTGTTCAACTCACTGTCCACAGTCTATGTAATTATCACCTGAAATAACATTTCAGTAGAGTTGAACTACATAATAAAGCTTCTTTAGCCTGATAACTAACAAGGTTAAATATCATTTGTGTAGCACCAAAACATCGTTGTTTAAATATATCCCTATTAAGACTGAATCAAATCAAGATAAATAATCAGCAACAGAAGTATTTATTTTATATGTTCTAAATTTAATGGAAAACAAAACGTTCTACATATTCCATAGTGACTTTCATAATTACATGTACTCAAAATAACAAAAGAATAATATTAATATAAGTAATATTGACAATAAGTTACATTTTTCAACAATGGGATTTTTTTTCCTCTCAGTGCTATATTTAAGACCATACGCAAATTAATTTCACATGAAAATGAAAAATGCTGATGCTATGGATGGCAGATATACTATGAATAAAGTTTGCTTTCATCTTACAGTGTGAAGGCACAGTATTACATTATCAAATGAGTTCATGTTACTATTTTATTTCAGATCTTGATATTCTTTGATGACTCCTGTTAAGAGTACTTTTAGATATCTGGTTGAATGAGTAACTTCTACTTTGAGGGGGAACTATTTTCCCAAAATTTAAAATTCTGGTCATGTACCACTGTGACCTTCTCATTCCCACATCAATTGAGTAATCATCCATCTTTTCTTAGAATCTTGGTCAAAATTATGACCCTGGTACTCTGTAATATTTCATGAAAGAGATCTTTAATTAAGTTTATACAGCAATTTTAAAAACTATAGAATCATAGAATCATTGAATCTTTGAATCGTTGAATAGTTTGAGTTGGAAGGAACCTTAAAGATTGTCTAATTCTAACCTTCCTGCCATGGACAAGGACACTTTCCACTCAATCAGGTTGCTCAAAGCCCCAAGCAATCTGACCTTGAACAATTTCAGGGAGAGAGGATCCACAGCTTCTCTGGGAAACCTGTTCCAGTGCCTCACCATCCTCACAGTGGAGAACTTCTTCTTTATATCTAATCTAAATCTATCCTCTTTCTGTTTAAAGCCATTTACCCCTTTCGTATCACTACGTGTCCTTGTAAGAAGTCCCTCTCTGGCTATCTTGTAGGCCCCTTTTATGTACTGCAAGGCCACTATAAGGTCTACCTGGAGCCTTCTCTTCTCCAGGCTGAATAACCCCAACTACCTCAGCCTGTCATGCTCCAGTCCTCAGATCATCTTTGTGCCCTCCTCCGGACTCACTTGAGCAGATCCATGTCCTTCTTACATTGGAGGGCTCCAGAGCTGGGCACAGTAATCCAGGTGGGGTCTCATGAGACTGGAATAGAGGGGAAGAATCACCACTTGTGGTGACTTGCTGGTCACACTTCTTTTTAATGCAGCCCAGGATACAGTTGGCTTTCTGGGCTGTGAGCACATATTGCTGGGTCATGTCAAGCTTCTCATGACCCAACACCCCCAAGTACTTCTCCTCACAGCTGCTTTCAATCCATTCTGTGCCCAGCCTGTATTTGTGCTTGGTGTTGCCCTGACCCACATGCAGGACCTTGCACTTGGCCTTCTTGAACTTTATGAGGTTTGCGTGACCCCACCGCTCAAGCCTGTCAAGGTCCCTCCAGATGGGAGGGCAAGCCTTCCTTCTGCATCACATNTACAGTTGGCTTTCTGGGCTGTGAGCACATATTGCTGGGTCATGTCAAGCTTCTCATGACCCAACACCCCCAAGTACTTCTCCTCACAGCTGCTTTCAATCCATTCTGTGCCCAGCCTGTATTTGTGCTTGGTGTTGCCCTGACCCACATGCAGGACCTTGCACTTGGCCTTCTTGAACTTTATGAGGTTTGCGTGACCCCACCGCTCAAGCCTGTCAAGGTCCCTCCAGATGGGAGGGCAAGCCTTCCTTCTGCATCACATAGTTTGGTGTCATCAGTAGACTTGCTGAGGGTGCACTCAATCACACTGTCCATGTTGCCAACAGCAAAGTTAAGCAGCACCAGAACCAATATGAGCCCCTGAGGAACTCCATTCATCACTGCTGTTCACTCAAACATCAAGCCATTGACTGCAACACTTTGAGTGTGACCATTCAGCTAATTCCTCGTCCACCACGTGGTCCATCTGTCAAATCCACATCTCTCCAATTCAGAGACAACAATGTCATATATGACAGTGTCAAATGTTTTGCAAAAATCCAGGTACATGGCATCAGTTACTCTTCCTTTACCCACCAATGATGTAACCACGTTGTAGAGGGCTACTACATTTGTCAGGCATGATTTGTGATTAGTGAAGCCATGTGGCTGTCACTTTATTTTCCATGTGCCCTAGTATAGTTTCCATGAGTAGCCACTCCATGAACTTACCAGGCACAGAGGTGAGACTCAGTGGATTATAGTTCTCCAGGTCTTCCTCTTTTCCCTCTTTAAAAATGGATATTGTTTCCCCTTTTGCAGTCAGTGGGAACTTCATTGGACTGTCAAATATGATGGATAGTGGCTTAGCCACTCCATCCACTAGTTTCCTTACGACCTGTGGATACATCTCATCAGGTCCCACAGACTAGCACACCTTCAGGTTCCTTAGGTGGTCTTGAACCTAATCTCCTACAGTGAGTGATTGTTCATTCTCCCAGTTTCTGCCTAAAATTATATAAAATTTTGTCAAATAAAAATGAAGTTTGACTTTTTCTAGGATTCTATGGCTTAGTATGCAGTCTTCAAGATATAGGCAAATGAATAGTCCTAAATGTTTGAGTATCATTCTTTGTGGATGGGTAAGTATGTCCATAAGATCTTCTCTGGACCAAAGTCAGTTCCTCCACACTTTACTGAATTATATACAAATTTCTAAATTGGGGGATTTTATCTCTAATATCTAAAACTCTACATGAACTGCAAGACACTGGGTGTGTTTTCAGGCATTGTGTGATGTTTATATATATGCATGAACTACAGACAGGATTTTAAAAAAACCCTTTGGATTGAATTCTATTATTTCTTCAATATCTTCTGTTTCAATCAAGCCCCACAGTCAAAACTATGTATCAGCTCTCTATAACAGCAGCAACTGGCCACCTTAAGAAGCAACAAGGACTGGACTAAATTTTGGACTGTATTACTACTGGAGATTGGCTTTCCCTTCCTTGGCTTTAACAGAAATGGTGTGACCAGCAGGAGTAGGGAGGTGATTGTGCCTCTGTACTCAGCACTCATGAGACCACACCTTGACTACTGTGTCCAACTTTGGGTGCCACAGAAGGACATTGAGGTGCTGGAGTGGGTGCAGCGAAGGGCAACAAAGCTGGTGAAAGGTCTGGAGAATATGTTATATGAGGGGCACCTGAGATTCTTTAGCTTGGAGAAGAGAAGGCTGAGAGAAGACCTCATTGCTCTACAACTACCTAAAAGGGTGCTGTAGTGAGGCTGGTGCTGGTCTCTTCTCCCAGGTAACTAATGACAGAATGAGAGCTAATGACCTCAAGTTGCACCAGGGGAGGTTTAGATTGGATATCAGGAAGTTCTTTACTGAAAGAGTGATTAGGCATGGGAACAGGCTGCCCAGGGAAGTGGTGGAGTCACCATCCCTGGAGGTTTTAAAAAAACAAGTAGAAGTGGCACTTCAAGACATGGTCTAGGGGTTAGGGAGATGTTGGACGAAGGTTGGACTAGATGATCCTAGAGGTCTTTTCCAACCTAAATGATTCTATGATTCCTCATACTATCTGCAATTAAAATTTACATGGTATTGCTCCAAGTGTAATCTACTGAAATGCCCATCAGTGCTGAGAAAACAAAATTATCTGAACTACTTCTGAACAGAACAGATTTTTGTCTCACCAAAAAAAAAAGAATAAAAAAAATAGGGCTGTCTAAAAAAGTGGATTATAAAATTCAAATCCTTTAATTTATTTATATATATATAGCCTCTTAGTGTCATAGTGCAGAAAAAAAATACGGAAATGTAAGGAGATGAAAAGTAGAGAACAATAGAAGATATCCTTTTTATTTGTTAGAGTTTTTGTTTAGTCTTACTATCCCATTCTGTTTAATATTGTTGACTCTTTTAGTCCATGCAAAATCATATTTTTTATCTTATATCCCAGTAGCTGGCAGATGGCAAGTGAATGTAGCTATGCTTGGAGTTCAAAGCTGCTGATGCCTGATTATTGTTGCACAGAGGTGGTGAATATAGTTACTCGTCTGCCTGTACTATCCTGGTTAGATTTAAGAAGTTCAAATAGCACTCTGATTATTAACTGGCAAAGTGGAATCAGATTCCATTACTAAGAACGAAGGGCTTTCACCTTTTTGTAGAAACACAATACAGTTATTTTCGTATTCTTAAAATACTTTTAAATTATTTCACCCTTTTCTGTGGGGGCAAAAAGCGTATTCCATCTTCTGTACTTCAGGATTATAAAACTAAGATCTGTGTATGTGCAACTGAATTGTAATTGGGGTCAGGGATGTTACAAAATGATCTGGAAAATAAGACCAGTGGGGGAACATGAGAAGAACTGTTATATTTGGTCTGGAAGAAGAGAGACAAAAGGGGGGAAATAACTACCCACAAAGACAGAAAAGGGTGATATAAGGATTCTTTGATAAGGTTCAGATACTTCTGTTACTGAATAGCCAATCTGAGTATACATTTTTGGGACCAGGGTCGGGGGAGAATCTCTGTATTAGTGCACTAGGCAGCAAAACAAGTGAATGAAAGGTTGTTTAGAAACTATTTCAATCGTTATGCAATTATGATCTAGTCGCTTATCCCACAGATGTATTCTAAAATGAATCAAGCCCATTCTGTTTACAATGCAGGAGGATGGACAAAGTATCTATCTTTTATCTTAAACTGTGTTCTCTTATTGTCCAAGTGCAACCTGACCTAGTTTCCATTTATGTGTAATAATGAAAAAGACAAAAATTTCTCTCACTTTTTTTGTAAATACTGAAGTAGATACTGCAGGTATTTCAAAAGATACACACTACAAAACAGATTTAGATAGAAGATATTGTGTGAGAACAGAATTACAATGCACTTCCCATTCCAGACTCTCTTGTTCTCATTGTCTCCCAAATCCTGATTTACTGTGCTCTGCTGCCTAGATCCTTGTAGCATGGACGTTCATCTCCTGGCAGTTTTGGGAAGTGTTACAGGAGAGCATGGAAGAACTTTACGGTAGTATATAGTAGTATATTTCTGATAAGAAACCAAAGACTTCTCTCCAAAGCCTGTCTTGGAAAACAAAGGCCTGAGTGAGGAACTCTAAGGGGAAACCTAATACATCAACTTGAATCAGTAAGCTAACCAAAGTCATTGTGTAGTTGAAGATTGTGAAGTCAGATTCCTGAAAAATGAGGACTCTTCTACCCAATCTACACATCCACGTACTGAGGTCAGTGATAATAAAAATTCCTTTTTAATTTTGAAAATCTTTATGCTGCATGGCTGATCTTTCCAAAAGTGAAAAATTCATCTAGGTTAAAACTGATAAAAAGGTGAGTATCAGTTTCCCCTACTGTGGGAGTGCAGAAACTCTAACCTTGGCTTGCAGATATCTGTGAAATTCTGAGTTTGCTCAAGCCACAGAACATGTGTGCCAGTGCATTGATCAGGTGTAAAGTCTGATAAAAACATGATGTCATCTAAGGACTGTTAGTGTTATTGATCACATAATAAAGAGTGCACTCTTAACAAAGCAATTCTGGAAACAGTACCCCAGACAGACACTCTGTGCTACTTCAGGCATGAAGTGTTCCTTGTCAGTGGCAGTGTACACCCATCTCCCTACCAGTAACAGAAGAAACCTGATGACTGCTAAAGATATGGAAGAAATTCAGGTTCTCACTGGAAGTTTTGAATGAAAATTGCAATTTGGTGTTTGGGGAGGGAGGGCCTTCCTGAAAAAGTGGCAGGCATTTTTTAGCCATTTCCATTGTGTGTAATAGTTGTTAAGGGTATACATTATAATATACAGGTATGTTCAGCCATTTTAATAATCTTTCTATACTTAGGGTCCAAAGGAGAACAAAAGATATGAATGTTCTTGAATACGTTAGTACCTTTTGTAAAAACGATCTTTTTTAACCAACCACAAAATAGTCATTAGCAAAAACTAAAGCATTTTCCAATGAAACACAGAGTGGGAAACACAATGACATAGTCTTGTTTCTTCAAGTAAGCCCAAAAAGACTGCTCTCCTTCCTTTAGCTACAGAAGTAGCTGCCATTTTAGGGACTAGACATGCAAGGTGCTCTGTACCATGAGCTTGGTGATAGGCCTCTTCAATGCAGTGGCAGAAGCAGGGAAGGAGTCATGTTTTGAGACTGTGGGTTTGTCAGATTAATGAAAATAATAATAATAAACCCGCTTACTACAGTGAGTTTGTCAGATTTAATGAAAACAAATAGCAATATAGGAATGAGTTGAAAAGTCAGAGCTTCTGCCCTCTGTTGATTAGAGTAAGACACTAAAAAAGCATTTCTGTGTTTAAACCACATTCTTAGAATCCTTTTAAATTTACCATGCAGTACTAGACAGATAGTTCTTCATGTAAATGTTACATGTAATTGAAATGAAAATGGTAAATAATGCAAAAGTACATTTGGTAAGCTTGGGGAAAAGTCTATTTACTTCAGACTGCAATAACAGTGTGATATATTGTTTTATCAACATCCTTAAAAACTGAAGAAAAAGTGCCTTTGGCATACATGCTTTCAGTAGGATGGTGGCAGCTGGCAATTAGTTAGTCTAGACTACCACATTTAAAAACAACTTAGTTATATTGGCTACCACATGTGTCCTATACTAGAAAGTGTTATGTATCAGGTCATTCATTATTAGGTCAGCTATTCAAGGATTTTAATTTGGACATATTACTTAGCAAGCTGAGCACAGCTAAACACTTAATTAAAATTCATGCACTATCTGTATCACACAGTGACCCAGCCACTGGCCACAACTTTTGACGTCATGAAGCACTCTGAAGAATTAGCTAAGAATGCCAGCATTGTGCACAGAAAACTACCATAAAAATTAGCTAATCTTTAAAAAAATGGCACTCTTTACACTACTTGTGTACTTTTCACAACAGACAGTTCGCCCAAGGAGACCTGTGTCCTTTTTCGTTCTCCAGGGATATCAGTCATATCTTTTTCTACCTTTCATGCTAGATTTTTTTATGAGAACAGACTCAAAACTAAAATGTCTCATCTGTTTGGATTTTGGTGGTTTTTTTTCAACACTGGTAGATGGACCTGAGCTAGCTCTGACTAGAAACAAGAGTTTAAGCTATTTGTTGTTTATCACACACATTATTTATAAGGCGCTCATCTTCATCTCAGAAACAGAAGGTAGGCACATCTTGCATCTCGTCAAAATGCCACACTTGCTGTCAATTATATGAGCTCTGATACCTTTTGTGAAGGAACGGATCACATACCTGAAACCAGGACATCCTGATCTTGACAGTTCAGCTGGGGAACATTTATATTCACTGATTGCTGCTATCACTGTATCTGCTTTGAAGACATGCATGCTCACACACATCGGAAAAGCTGTAAGACTAACCTACAGGCATGATCTGAGCCATATGATGATTTATGCCTGCTTCTCCATCTAGTAGCCTGAAATATGAATCAAAGAATATTTGTCCCAGGGAGTAATAGCTCATAAAATGTTCTAAAAGTGTTTTATATTTTTAGCTTATATGATTGACCAGACATTTACAATATTGGCAACATTGAGTATTTGAAAATTGAGAGTAATTCCTTGAAATATCAGATGTTAAGATCATTTTAAGCAAAATGTTCCTTTTTGTCATACAACACATCAGGATATCTTAAGTTCTTCAAGATTCCTCTTGGAGCAACAAGGGAATGGGAAATTTGTTTTATCTTAATATTTTTAAGAGAAAGCTGAGATTTTGGCATCATTACATGAATCCAGGAGTAAGGGATTTAAATAAGATTCAAAATACTGTAAGAAAATAAAATTGGAGACATATCAAGGTAGACAGACAGGAAAAAATGTAGAATGAAAAAATTGTTATCACTTTTCATTATTAGTAGAACCAGTTGAGGAAATTAAAACAGGGATGAATCTGTCTACTCTAATTGGAGGAAGAAGCAGAAGGAATGAATTCAAGCTAAGGAGGCAGTGCCAGTCAAAAGCTGTCCAAAATACAATAGATAAATTGGAATGTCATCCCCATCATGTAGCCACTGCAAAATCCTGCTGGAGAATCCTAATATATAGTGCTCAGGGGTACATTTACCAGAAAGAAGATGGTAGCAGTAATCCCTTACACTGTGATAACATCGCTGTGCTGAGCTGCCCTATATGTCAGGGGAGGGCAAAGGTGCTGTAGCAGAGCCCAGTCCTTCAAACCTTACACTGCTATCATCACACCATCAACAAGGACACTCAGAGCCATGTGCACTGGGGAAGGAAGGCCATTCTGTCCTTAACCAGTCATGGTCTCTTGGGACATCTCATGGACAGTTTAAAGTAACTGTCTGTCCAGCAACAACTGATCTTTTGTGAATCTCCATGTCCTTCAGAGGGTGGCAAGTAGAAAAAAAGGCCAGAGTACCCCCCATGAGCTGTACAGGCAGCCACCTGAGTGCTCAAAGTTACTGGCCTTTGAAATTAATGATGTGCACTTGTAAGAGGCATATATTCATAAGTAAAAGGTTCCCATTAGCTAAATGGTTAGTCAGTTAATCTTGCAAAAATAGAGGATGCCTGTAATCCTATAATAGTGTCCATGCTTTAAGACCTTGTGAGAAACATGTTCTAAAATCACATATGACAATAACTTCTAGGTCAGCTGCAGGGACAGGCAGCATTTGGCAGAAGCTCGGCAGCTGCCGTGGAAGTTTGACACAGAGCTAGGATGGGTTGCACATTATTTACCTCCAATGGTTCCCCAAAATTAAGCTGTTAATGCAGCTTGGTTGTCACAGACCTGAGAATTTTCTGAAGGGTCAGGCTGGGAGCACCCTATGGTAACAGCCAATCGCTAGGTGCCACAGGAATTTCAGACAATTAGAACTTGGGTATTCTCTGCCCGATTCCATAAGTAATAGGGTCTGGGGTGGCTGGGAAGATCCAGCAGAGAGCCCCCAGGAAATGGCCTCAGTGTCCAAGCACTCGTGGTAGAGAAGGCCAGGAGGCAACAGCTCTGCTTGTGGGCCAAGCTCCCTGTGCTGACTCTACTGGCCCGCCTGGGTTGCCTTGTCCACCTGCCTCATGGCATGGAAGTTGTGTGGGAACACCTCTGCTGGTTTCATTGCTGAAGTGGGCATCTCCACCACTGTGGGATCTGGATGTTGAGTCCCTTGTCAACATTAAACATATCCATGACTAAACATGACTAAACCTGAGCCCATCTCACACTGTCAGTTCTGTCTCAAACCACAACAGATGCCAAGATCACAAGGCCTGGAACAGGCACTGCCACAGTGATGCCACGGTGCTTGCTCTTGACATGGCAGCAGTTCCCTTTCTGGGCAGGAAAGCACCCCATACCATCACATTATCATGTTGTTTCCCATTCCTCACCCCACTTTCCAACATATTTGTACCTCCCTTTCCCTGCACCAGACCCCTCCCAAATAAACAATCTGCCCTCTGAGTACTTTCCCCCCATTAGACTCATTTTTGCTACATCTGTACCAAGATTTGGTATTTTTAATATAATTACACAATTAATCTTGGTTATACATGTATGCAAAGTACTACTGGTTTGGTTATCTAAGTAGTATTAGCCTCACAAGTGTCTATTACCCTGCAGGTTCCCAGTACTCCCCTTCAACTACTTGGGAAGCACAATTCTTCTCATATAACTCCCCTGTAGCCACCTTTGAAATTCAGGTATCCCTCGCAGCACTATCTGCAACTTCTGTCATTTTCTTGCGTGGTTATCTGTTATGTCTGGCAATTTCTTATGCCATTCCTCATTGTATCTTATGTCCTGTTCGGTTAGCTTACCCTTAGAACAGAGACTAATCAGTGGCTTAGTCACCTGCCTGCAGCCCTAACAGTACACATCGCCTAGTTTTCACATCAGAAAAATAAATGGGAAATTGAATTACACTGGAGGTTCAGGAAGACTCTTGACAGAATAAGCTATTGGAATGATTTCTATCAAGAAATTATGTCTATCAGGGCATGGCATTATGCATATTGTAGTCACCAGTCTTGAAAAGTAAAACCAACCAAATAAATATTTTATCCACTGCACTTGAGTGAGTATAAGAAATCAACATTAAATGACAAATTGATACTTGAGTGCAGTTCTGGAAATTCATCTGTTTAGTTAAGATGCATTCTTTCATAGATCCTGAATCTTGCGTTACAGGCAGAACTTTTTCTATCTCTACAACAAAACTGCCTTTAAAAATATTTTTAAAGCCATTTTTAAATATTCACTTTCATAATCAATCATAATTGTTGTCCTGCTGCTTTTTATCAAAGCACTTACAATGTATTGCACTTTCATTTTTATTTTTTCAGTGTGGGCAGACTGACAGAGGTGAGCTGTTCTCTAGCAAATGTTTTCTACTGATACCAAATAGTCTTTCATTTTAGGACTACATTTCATATATTTTGCCCTAATCAACAGCTTTTTTCAGTTTGTCTGCCCTTTATTACTCTAACCCCCAGTCACTTATCTCTTTAACTGTATATTATTCTGTCTTATGGTTGGATATATTTACTTTAAATAGATAAAATAATGGGTGTTTTTGAAAGTTGCTGTTTCTTTTACCAAGGTGCTGAGTTAAAATTCTTCACACTCATTCTAAACCCAGTGTTTCTCTACTAAAAAAAAACAAACAAAAGAAAGCAACCCACCAAACAAACTGAATAAAGGGAATTTGTGCTGTGCCTTTAAAACACTTCTACTCATTAAACTGAGTGGGAAGGTATTTATTGACATGGATAGAAACTTGTAATTAGAGTAGAAGCATGTTCTGACAAAAAAGTGTCCAGCTTTGCCAGAGGAATATGAGGGTTTTTTTAAATATATTGTGATTTGCAAACTGCCTCACAGACAGAGGTCTATTTAACCATTAACACAGAAAAATCATTAAGTTGTAGGGCCTTGGCAGGTTACCACACTTACAAAATGAGTTACAGTGACTCTAAAGCCATCTGAGAGCCAGTAATTTTATGCAAACTCTTATCCTGTCCGATAGATATTATTACCCTTCACCATAAAACTTGAGTAGCTGACATACGTAGTTGATGACAATAGTACTTTCTTGCAGCCTCTTGTTTTTCATTAAGGTTCTACCTGGACTACTAATTTTTTTCATAAAATGCATTTCTAGATTTGTTTGAGGCCTTTTTTTTTAATTTTCCTTTCACATACATTGTCACTGTTTACTGAGCAGAACTAGACAGCAATGAAGAAAACAAAAAGACTTTTCTCAGCTAATTTTTCAAAGTCCTGCAGAGGCTATTCTGCTTCTGGTCTTAACTGATCTTAAGAGACTTCATCTTCAGTTTTGTTCTGTTTTTTTATAAAAGTGCAATAAAAAGTTTCTTGTTTGTCTCAGCACAGCACATAGGTCATACTCTACCCAGAGGTAGGCAACAACTGGAATTCCTCAGAGGTCCGTCCTGGGACTTGTCTTATTTAATGTCACCAGTGACCTAGCAATGGAGTAAGCAATGGGTACTGGAGTGCACTCTGATGTGACTGGCAGGGGACAAGAGTTTGGGGCACACAGTTGATAATCTCAAGGGCAGAGCAGCCACTCATACAGCCCTAGAGAGGCTGGAAGTATGGGGCAGTGGGAATAATAGGAAATTCAGCAATGACAAATGCCAAATTATGCACCTGGGAAGGAAACGCTGCTGGCAATGATACAGGCTGGGACCTGCCTGTCCAGGGAGAAGCTCTGCCAAAGCAGCCCTGGGGGTCCTGTTTGGCAGAGTACGGAGCCTGAGCCAGCAGGGGTGACCAACAACATTCTGGGCTCTGCTAACAGAAGCATGACCATGTTTCAAGACCATGTCTGTAATGTCACAGTCAGTTTGGGCCCCATAGTACAAGAACAACACTGATAAACAGGGGAGAGTTCAGTACAGGACCACCAAAATGGCAAGATCCTGGAGTACTTTCCCTGTAAAAGGCTGAGGAACTTGGACATCTTCAGCCTCGAGAAGAGATAGGTCTGGGTAGGACCAAATGGCAGCCTCCCACTATCTACAAGGAGGTATCAGGAAGATGGAGCTGGCCACTTCACGGTGGTACATGGCAGAAAGCTTAAATTATCATAAGATAGCTTCTGACAGGACATAAGGAGAAACATTTTCTCCATGTTGATAGCCCAACGGTGGAGCAGGTTGCTTAGAGCTGTTGTGCAGTATTCATCCTTGGAGTTTTCAAAATGAGACTGGACACAGCCCTGAGCAACCTGGTCTGATCTCATAGCTAACCCTACTTGGAGCAGGAAGCTGGCCTAGAGACTTCCTGAGGTCACTTTCACCCTAAATTACCTTATAATTCTGTGATATTCTTTTGAATAAAACAGAATCTCTTTAGAATTGTCAAAAATAAAGATGAAAATGGTACAGGTGTAGTAAAAGTGCAGTTCTGTGTTAATCATACACAGCCCTTGAAGGGTATTTTATTTTACTTATCCAGGCAGTATTCTTGGCTATCATCCTTTGCAATCTATCTAATTTGTCCATTAGAAATACCCTAAATGCCTGACTGGGTCAACTTACCATTTAAATGGAGGGTAAATGGATGCAGGATAGGGTTGTGATCAGTGGCACAGAGTCCAGTTGGAAGCCTGTTGCCAGTGGTGTTCCCCAGGGGTCCAGTCCTGTTCAACATCTTCATCAATGACCTGGATAAAGGGGTGGAGTTTACCTTCAGCAAGTATGCCCATGATACAAAACTGGGAGGAGTGGGTGATACACTGGAAGGCTGTGTTGCCATACAGCGAGACTGGGACAGGATGGAGAGCTGGATGGAGGGGAACCTCGTGAAGTTCAACAAAGGCAAGTATAAGGTTCTACACCTGAGGAGGAATAACCCAATGTACCTGTACAGGTTAAGCGTTGACCTGCTGGAAAGCAGCTCTGCTGAGAAGGACCTTGGGGTCCTGGTGGACAGTAAGTAAACCATGAGGAAGCAGTGTGCTCTCATGGCCAAGAAGTCCAGTGGCATCCTGTGTTGCATTAAGAAGAGTGTGACCAGGTCAAGGGAGGTTGTCCTCCCCTTCTATTCTGCCCTGGTAAGGCCACATCTAGAATATTGTGTCCTGTTCTGGGCTCCCCAGTTCAAGGGTGACAGGGAACTACTGGAGAGAGTCCAATGGAAGGCTACAAGGATGATTAAGGGACCGAAATATCTCCTTTATGAAGAAAGGCTGAGAGAACTGGGTCTGTTTAGACTGGAAAAGAGAAGGTTGAGAGGGGGTCTGATCAATGTTTATAAATACTTAAAGTGTGGGTGTCAGGAAGATGGGGCTTGTCTCTTCTCAGTGGTGCTCAGTGATAGGACAAAGGGCAATGGGCAGAAACTGGAACATAGGAAGTTCCACCTCAACATAAGCAGAAACTTCTTTACCGTGAGGGTGACAGATCACTGGAACAGGCTGTCCAGAGAGGTTGTGGAGTCTGCTTCTCTGGATACTTTCAAAACCTGCCTGGGCATGTTCCTGCGTAACCTGCCCCACGTAAACTTGCTTTGGTAGGGGGGTTGGACTAGATGATCTCCAGAGGCCTCTTCCAACAGCTACTATTCCGTCACTCTGTGAAAATATGTGTAACCACCTTGGTACCTGTGTATTCCTTGTCTGCTTTCAGTGCAGAATTCAGTGCTTATCACAATTATGGCTTCGTGTAGCTCAGAGGCAACTCACATAACCGGAGGGTGCAATGAACCTCATTGTGCCAATCTTGATGGTTGAAGCAGCCATGAAAGGCCGGAACTTCTAGAACAAGAAACATCAAGCTGAGTGGACCAGTTTATCCTTCTCATTACTTTGCTCATTTCAAGGAACTGAATAAGGCATTAACAGTCCCAGTATTAGACAAGAAAAAATATTTGTAGTTGGAGGTTATATCTACTTACAGAGGTAGCCAAACCACCTGCAGAAAAAAAATAAGGCTTTTGAGAGTACATTTTTTTAATACAAAAAATAGTCTCATCTTTCCCTACAAACTGTGATTTGCTATATCCAGAGCTCATCATACTCACAGAATTGTACTACTGCTTAGATATTATTCCACTTTGGAAATTAAAAAAAAATACCATATATTAATTTGAAATATAATGTTTTGGAATAACACAACATCACTCTAAGATTTGTAAAACAAATCCTGAAAGGATTTATTCCACGTGTGAATTATTGGGAAGAGTAAATCCTTTATTCCTGGAATTTTCTCTGGGATTTGTAAACTTAGCACTGAGACACTAAGATAGCACTGAATTTTTAACAGAAAGTTTACGTAAATTCTCCCTAAATGTAGAGTGAGTATCCACAGAGGCACAATCTTTGTGGGACTGAGATCTAAAAACACAATGACAACATCACATTTACATACTGGAGAACTGAAGGGAAGGTAGGGGAAAGTAAGGGTGAGTATTTGTGGTTTGCCAATGCGTACCAACCAGAGAGTGCCGGTTTGTATTTTACTTTTGTATGGGGCAATCATACAATGCCACTGTTTCAAACCAACACTCGTTCCTGGGAAATGACTGAAAAATGCTCTGTTCACAAAAGCACTTCCATTATAGTCTTAGGTATAAGAAAGATATGGATGAATCCAGGCATTAGTGCATTTTATAGTGTGTAGATAAGGGGACTGATGAACACATTTGTTTTTCAATTCTTGTCTGAAATTTTGATAGTACTAATCTGAATGCAATGTATGAGGTCTTGATGTTGCCTGTTTCATTTTCACTATCCATTAATAAAAAAATAATAATAATTTTAAAAAATTAATACAGGTAAAATATTGCTTTGCAGTTAGGTCTTTTGTGTATATCAAGAAAATTAAAGATGTAATTTTGCCTAGAGTTACAGCTAATACCAGAGAGAGTTTAAACAACAGAAATGAATAGTCTATTTTTTCAAGCAATACAAACTTCTTTCTCGCCCAGCTAAATATTTATAAACATGCATGAGTAAAGTGTGTCTATTCTTCATAGAATAAATATACACTCACATGGCACCATCTTTTACTACTTCATTTTCACCCTCCCTTTTCTGTGAATACCAAGATTATAAAAATTTTCTCAAAAAAGTAATTGCCAAAATTTTTTACAGGAAAAAGTTCTACATATTTTGCTAGGAAAGAAGGTAAGATTTTATTTTCAAGGCTATTAAGGGGACTAAAACATTTTAGAAATATTGAATCTTAGAGGTACACGAAAGCAATAATCTATAGAAAGGAAATGCAGTGCTTGTGCACCTAGAGGCTGAAGTGAGCAGTGAAGATTTCCTCAGGAAATATAAAAAAATATTTTAAATTTCTGTATGTAAATGGATTTCCTATCACATTTTTTAACATTTTTTAAAAACAGGTTATTTAGAACAAATTAAGTATACCTATATAGAAAAACTTTTCAGACTTTTTCAGTGCCTGATGAATCATTATTCTGATTATGAAATTCTGTCTCATAATGTAAATGACAGCAAGTGACTTTTTAGTTAAAAAAAAAAGTACCTTGGCCAGTCAGAAAGGAAATAATATTACAAATTTGATTGTATATAAATCACACTATTATGATCAGAGAGTAACAGCTGTTAATGCATACCAGTCAGAAGGGTTTTTGACCTCTTGCACTGAGGCTGAAATGTTTTGTAAATCTTTGTCCTTCCCCAGAGTTTCTTTATTTCTTTTCTATTTTCCAACAACAGTGTAAAAATGAAAACCAGCTTACAGTTCATCTTTTTATTTCTCTGTGCGCTTGTGTAAATAGACATTTTTCAGACTGGTGTTAAAGTAGAGGTGGAAAAAAGTGTGTTCATGTTTTAAGGCATCTCAATTCGAGTATTCATCTAATGCAAGAAATATTTGGAAACAAAATTAGGTTTGACTGGTAAACTCCTCCAGTTTCAGAGTTTTTCCAAACTTACTGTAACTAGGACATGTTTCTAGCTGAAGATACAGAAACAGGATACAGTAGCTAGCAGAAGATATTTCAAAGCTTGTATAAGACAGCAAAGGAAAAAAAGATCATGAAAGTAAATATTGGAGAAAAAATGTTTAGTTGACACTGCCTCTTTTACGTAGAAATTTCACACCTAAATGATATGTCCACGTTAGGCCTCTTTTGCTTTAGTAAGTTCATTTTGGTTTTCATCTGCCTTCAGTGACCACTAGTATAGTTGTAAGCAGGAGAACTAATTTCTTTTTCATCATAGAATCTACGCTTATAAAGCGTAAAGCATAAGACTTAAGATGTGCCCTATTGAGTTCTGTCCTGGTTTCAGCTGGGACAGAGTCGATTTTCTTCCTAGTAGCTGGTACAGTGTTGAGTTTTTGATTTAGTGTGAGAATAATGCTGTTTACACACTGATGTTAGTTGTTGCTAAATAATGCTTATCCTAAGTTGAGGATTTTTCAGGTTCCCATGTTCTGCCAGCAAGCAGGTTCACAAGAAGCTGGGAGTGACCATAGCCAATACAGCTGACCCAAATCAGCCAAAGGAATATTCCATACCATAGAATGTCATGCCCAGTATATAAACTGGGAGGAGCTGGTCAGTGGGGCAGATCTCTGCTTGGGCATTGGTCAGTGGGTGGTGAGCAATTACATGGTGCATCACCTGTCTTTTCTTGGATATTCACAGAATCATAGAATAACAGGGGTTGGAAGGGACGTCTGGAGATCATCTTGTCCAACACCCCTGCCAGAGCAGGTTCACCTAGAGCAGGTTGTACAGGACAGCATCCAAGGTTTTAAATGTCTCCAGAGATGGAGATTCCACCACTTCTCTGGGCAGCCTTTTCTGCCACCCTCAGAGTAAATAAGTTCCTCCACATGTTTAGATGGAACTTCCTATGTTCAAGTTTGTGCCCGTTACCTCTTGTCCTGTCACTGGGCACCACTGAAAAGTGTCTCGCCTCATCCTCCTGACACTCACCCTTTAAATATTTGTAAGCATTGATAAGATCCCTGTTCAGTCTTCTCTTCTCTAGGCTAAGAAGCCCCAAGTCTCTCAGCATTGCTTCATAAGAGAGTTGTTCTAGACCCTTAATTATCTTTATAGCCCTTTGCTGTACCTACTGTGCCAGTAGTTCCCTGTCATTGAACTAGGGAGCCCAGAACAGGACACAGGATTCCAGATGAGGCCTCACTAGGGCCTAGGTAGAGTGGGGGGTGAAAACCTCCCTTGACCTGCTTGCCACACTCCTCTTGAGGCAACCCAGGATGGCATTAGCCTTCTTGGCCACAAGGGCACATTGGTGGCTCATGGTCATCCTGTTGTCCACCAGGACTCCAGGTCTTTTTCCACAGGCCTGCTTTCCAGCAGGTCAACTCTTAACCTGTACCGATGCATTGGGTTGTTCCTCCCTACGTGCAGGACCCTACACTTGCCCTTGTTGAACTTCATAAGGTTACTCTCTGCCCAACTCTCCAGCCTGTCCAAATCTCGCTGAATGGAAACACAGCCTTCTGGTGTGTCAGCTACCCCTCCCAGTTTTGTGTCGTCACCAAACTTGCTAAGAGTACACTTTATCCCTTCATCCAGGTCATTAATGGATATACTGAACAAGACTGGACCCAGTACTGACCACTGGGGACACCACTTGTTACAGACGTCCAACTAGATTCTGTGCCACTGACCACAACCCTCTGAGGTCTAGCTTTCAGCCAGTTTTCTGTCCATCCCACTGCCCATTCATGTAACCCACAATTCCTAAGCTTGCCTATGAGGATGGTGTGAGAGATGGTGTTGAAAGCCTTGCTGAAGACAAGGTAGACAATGTCCACTGCCCTCCTCTCATCTACCCAACTAGTCATTTGTTCATAGAAAGCTATCAGACTAGTTAGACGTGACTTCCCCTGGGTGAATCAATGTTGACCACTCCCGATAATCTTCTTTTCCTCCACATGCTTTGAGATGACAACCAGAATGAGCTGTTCCATCATCTTTCCAGCGATGGAGGTGAGGCTGACTGGACTCTAGTTTCCTGGGTCCTCCTTCTTGCCCTTTGTGAAGACTGCAGTGACATTGGCTTTCCTCCAGTCCCCAGGTACCTCGCCTATTCTCCAGGACCTTTCAAAGATGATGGGGAGTGGCCCAGCAATGACTTCTGACAGCTCCCTCAGCACTCATGGGTGTATCCCATCAGGACCCGTGAATTTGTGGATATCCAGTTTATTTAATTGATCTTTAACTTGATCCTTGACCAAAGGAAAGTCTTCCTTCCTCCAGACTTTCGCTGTTGCCTCCAAAGTCTGGGACTCCTGAGGGCAGGCCTGAGCAGTAAAGACTGAAGTACAAAAGGCATTCAGTAACTCAGCCTTCTCTGCATCCTTTGTCACCATGGCACCTGCTTCATTCAACAGCAGACCCACATTTTCACTAGTTTTCCTTTTGCCTCTGATATACCTGAAGAAACCCTTCCTGTTGACCTCGATGTCCAATGCCAGGTTTAATTCCAAAGAGGCCTTGGCTTTCCTTGTTTTATTCTTTTTATTTCTATTTTCTTTTTATTTCTCTCTTATTGTTATACTCTTTTTCATTACTCATGATGTCTATGGCAGAACTCATATTATCTTCCACAGATCCTGACACCCGTAGTCTTACTCATTTACACAGCATGGTTGCTACCTCTCCCATTGATCTTGCTGGAGTCTAATTTTGTCTCTTGTACTTTAAACTAAGTGAGAATATGTGTGACAAACATGTCATTTATTTTTAATAAACTAAGAAATCTTACTCTAGTATTTTTAACTGCACTGCAGAAAGGCAAGAGCTATGTGTCCTGGGTATCATTCTTCAGGAAATGTTATAGCAGTATGTCAAAAGTATGTTGGGCTTCATTCACCAAGTGAAGAAGATGCATTGAGGATGTGCTCTCCCTAGAAAGCTTAGCCATCTTTTCTACAATCACCTTTGCCAAGCTAAATTCCACCACATTGTTGGCAGAGTGAAAAGAGGAGGTTCTGAGAAAAAGGCAGAATGCCCAAAAACAAGAGTTTGTCAGATGAGCAAGGATTATTTGGCCTCAGAGGCAACCACATTAGCAACTGCCAGGATAGATATACTATTCTGAGATAAATGAGCTGGCATACTGGATTGTTGTGCTTTAATTTGAGAAATGCACACAAGAGTCACCAGCCAGAGTTTGTCCACTGGCACTTCTGTCTCCTCTCTTATCTCATACAGTTGTGACAAATTAGAGAAAGCCATTGGCAGGGACAGCGATAGAGTCATCCAGATTTTTAATATAAGTGTGACTTCATCTAGGTTCAAGTGGTTTAACCTTAAATCATTTTTTGACTAAACGGCTATAAAACACAGATTTAGACACTTTAACATAAAGTATAATGTTTTCTGATTAATTAAAAAAAATTCTTAAATGTGCTAAGATTGGTTTAAGAAGACTCTTTTTTTAGATAGCGTTGTTCCAGACACAGACTTACTGTGGGGCTGCAAGATTACAAAAAAGGTGTATTAGAGAGACTTAGTCTCTGTTTTAGCATTGCTGGTAACTGACAGTCACACAATGAGACTGCTCATGATACGGTGCAGTCTGGGCATCAACATCAAGGTTACATTCAGTTCCGCACACAAGGATTTCTGTTAAATGTGTTTTCAGCTTGTGTTCGTAATGGAGAGATGAGAGAAGATGCACTATTCCCGCCCACCCCCCACCTGCTATTCCCCACATACTTTTAAAAGACGGGCATTGACCCCTTAACTTCCTCAGAAGTGAATACTCTCTTCAGAATCCCTCCCTGTGGGAACATGGCAGGTTCAGTCACTTTCCTCTTTAAAGCGAACGGCTCCCACACAGTAATTCCCAGTTTGTTCTGAATTCAGCAGGAGTCTTAAGAGCTCAGGGGGGCACTAATGCAGTTCAAAATTCAGCAGGAGTCTTGGACTCTCATAGAGTCAAACATAGTTTTCAAAATGCAGCCCTTCCTGGTTTCCAGCCCATGCTGAGTGCTCTGAAAGCCCACCTCTTGCTAAGCTGGAAGCCATTACCCCATCTTTTTGTTATCTCAAGCTTGGCTCAGAGGTGTTTGAATACTTACCTTCACTTCAGCCACAACACATTTCTTATGGTTGGATTTATCTAGATAGGAATAGGAACAAGGCTTGCAAAATATTGCATACCTTGGTCTTTGCACTCATACTTAACAATAACTTCATAAATTATACAGCTCTAAAGCCAGGAACTGATCCCAAAGTATGAAGCATAATATAATTACACTTAAAACCGAAAGAAAAAAAAAAGAAAAATCCATAATGTGCATCTGTCAGTCTACAATTCACAGCAGAATTTGTCTTTTGGTGTTTATACGTTCCAAATATAGTTTGAAAGAAATAGTGTTCTGTGTTTTGGTGGTGAGTCTAATAACATTCTAATCTCAACTAGATATTAATTTAAGAGAAAAGAGAAAATCTTTCTTTTGAGAGAGAAGGGAATTTCAAAACTAATTTTATTGCTATTTTACCACTGTTGGGAGAAATGTATGGTACCACAGCAGAGTTACTCTTAGCTCTTTGTTAGCCTGTGTGTAGCCTCACAGGGAAATGTTTGGCTACTAGGATGAAGGAAAAGGATATATTTTAATGCCATTTTGAAGTAATGAATAATATAATAGAATCCCTCTCTCTAAAACGCTCGGAGCTACTTTAAAAAATGCGCAATAAAATCCCAATCTTCTCACAAACTGCATGCAAATTCACAAGTAAATTCACTCACATGAATAATCCATCCCCTGTTGATGTCATTTTCACAGGATCAGTAAATAACAGTTTCACCAAAGTGTATCTATGTAATGTTCAACAAGATCAGAGACATTGAGTGCTAAGTGTGATTTGTAAATCAAATCCACATGGTATGATGGCATGATACAAATGCTTTTTCTATCATTAAATTTGATCATATCTTCTATAATCCATCTGGCATAAAGACAGGTGTTTGATGATCAAATTTTGTGCCATACATTTAAGATCAGACTAAGCTCCAAGTTTTTCACAAGGATCCACTTCAGTGTTTCCAGAGCTCTGTGGAATTCCACTTCAACAGATGGCTTATGGTGAAACACTGGAAAGGATTGCCTATCCCATTCTTAAAGACCTCCAGAAATAGCTTCTTTGGTACTGTGCTGAACAGAATTAGGATCCAGACTGAGCATTAGGTAACCTTCTGAGAGCCCTTCAACTCTCTAATTCTCTTCTTATATCTGAGGCAACTTCTTATACCTACATTGGCTGATCAGCAGTCAGGACCTCCATATGTGATTTATAACAGCTGTGCAAAGTATTTTCTGCCAAGTAAAAGTAAGTCTTACTTTTTGTGTATCAGACAGGGACACACAACCATGATTTATAGTGACAGAACTTTTGTTGAATTTTTTTCAACCCCTTCAAAACATCTTCCCCAACATTCTTCCCCTTCCAGGAGCTTCTCTACCTTTTTTTTTTTTTTTTTTCATTCAACAGAAGGTTATGTTTCCTAAGAACCATTTCCAGTACCTGGAAGTTAGAAAACCTCTTGCTTCTACTGGTGAGCAGTTGTTTTCTTTAAGTCCTTCAGCTTCAATGCCCAATCCATTCAAGTACTTTCTCAGTGGGATTCTGGAGTACTTAAATTCTACATTAGAAAGTTGTCAAATGGGACCTTTTCCTTGCAAGATCATATTAGCATCAGAAAAACAGAAAACTTGTTTCTCAGTAACTACTTAAAAAAGGTTTCCAGATCATATCAGTAAGAATATCCCTTTCCAAGAAGTATTCATAAAATAGCATACTAGCACTTAGATTATTTCATATTTAAGTATTTTAAGAAACTATTTTAATGAGATGCTTCTCACCCCCAAGCTGTATTCTTGTGGTAGGACCACCCCCATTTCATACCTTAAAAAGCCACTGAGAAAATGTTTTAAATGTTGGTTTACAGTGATGTTTATGTTGTGTCTTTAATTAAATATTTGTCTTTGTTATTTGAAAATTTGTACTACTATCTGCCCATGTTTCTGAAGAACAGATAAAAGCACCACCATATAAAAAAGAAAATCAATTCATATCTCACTGCGACCAACTTCACAACTGTTGGAAAAGCAATAAAATGCTTCTCATTTTTGTAAAAGAACTACAGACTAGCACAAAGTTACTTAAAAGATTGATGTCAATATCTAGCTTACTGAATTGATTTACCTGTATAAATATTGCCTGCGCTTTTTTTTTAATACTCACAGTACTAATTAATTAAATTTAGTGGCCACTATTAGCTCTTCCTAACACGATAATCTCTTTCCTGAATATTTGTATCTACCTTACCAATGTAAAATCCACTTATCTACCAAAATTTACAAGAACCAATGAAATTTAGTTAAGTATAGTTTCTGTGCAACAGAGATAATAGAAATGGGGAAGATGTTCCAAAGACAGTAAAGACCTATCGATGCCCACAAACTTACTTAGCTAGACATTGCAAGTATAGACTCAAAACCAATGCAGGTTATTCCCATTTACATATGTTAAAAAGTGTTGTGCTGATCTAGCCATCATCATTTTATGCTGCCATCAGTTGCCTGATCACTCAGGCCAACACTGAACTCAGCAACATCCCCTCACAAAGCTTCTTTCAGACAGTTCTGCCATAAGTTCCTGCAGGCTCAGCTTCTCTGCTGCTCACTGTGGTGCCAGCATCACCTGCTAGACACAATGGACAGAGATGGCTCCCTCAGTGGTCCTTCACATGGAAGGACATCACTGAGAGAGCTCAGGAAGATGCAACCAGCCCCAACAGAAGTCACACCCAACAGAAAGCTACTCCAACTAATAATCCTGGTTAATATAATCCTGGCCTCGCCCACCACCCCAACCACAACCACCTGGGTGAGGGCAGAGCCACAGTGACACAGGTTGGCCAGGTTCTGCCTCTGGAACATGAAGCCAATGAGAAAAACAAAACATTCTGCCAGGTTGTGACTCATCCACAGGTCAGCTCCAACTCAGGGCCCACAACTCAGGCCCCACCACTTCAGCACGTTAGGGAGAAACGTTGCGTTATAGCACCACAGAGCTGCACAATAATGTTGTGTCAATCACAGGATGCAGAGAAGGAGGGGGTCCTGCAGAGGCAGGACAGCCCTGCTTCTGGTCAACAAGGACAACACAATGACAAGAACCCGCATCATTCTTTGTTTCTGAGAAAAGGCAATTAAATCTTACAGCTACCCTTCACCTCATTACCTGTGAAATGCATATTCCAGTTGACACCCCTGCATATGCTAATAAAGGTTATAGAGAACTTATCTCTCCACCCAAATCATACTACACGTCACCTGGTGGGGTCGGGGGGGCACTATGTAATTTTGGGGATAAAAAGGCGGAGAAAATTATGACTAAATTGGGAGAGAACCCCAACATATGATGGACAAGTCTACAGGCTGCATTCTTTGCCTCCACCCCCAGGAAGGGACACCTCTCTGGGTATGCGTCAAACCTTTCACCCACTGCTAAATGTTAACCCCCAGGTTGTTGTTGTACTAATACTCTTTTCTGCTAGCAGTATTAACCTTAATTAATAGCATTATTGTAGTTAGTGAATTTATCAATGGCAATCTCAAATCTGTTCTGTCGCTTTCAATAAAATAACTAATTTTTAATTATTTGTGAATCTGACTCAGTGAAAATCCTTTGGGGGAACTCTGATAAACAGATCGGTGAAAGTCCTGGGACTCTGGCAGACAAATATCATCCATCTCATGGGATTAGCACAGTGGCTTCTAGATTCTGAAAAACTGAATACCAATCACAAGCAAAAATAGGTTTGGTTTCATATATTTGCTGCTTACGTCAACAAGCCTCTGTTGGACTGTATTCCTAGAGCACTATCACTATTAATAGCATTGACAATAGTGATTAGGGAGCGGCTCTACCATTTGTCTGCAGCTGACTGCTGACGAGGCAGTCTCAAGCACACATTCAACCCACCGCAGTAGGAGGTAGCAGGGCAGGGGTGTATATAAGCAGTAGGCAAGAGCACAGTTTCAACAGTACAGCAACCAGAGGTGCAGCCGGGATGAAACGGGATGGCTTACTTGACTGCAGTGCTAGTACAGATGGATGCAAGCTCTTCAGAAAGGACAGGAATAGAAAACAAGGATAGGGCAATGATTTCCCCCTATGTGAAGGAGCAGCTCAGACTTATGCACCTCTTGTATGGGACTAGCTCAATGATAGCTTGTGGGTCAGATCTGAGGAGAGGCCAGTGAGGGTGATATACTGGGGGTAGTATATTAATGATTTCCCAGTCAGTGTGGAGATGTGCACAAAGTCTTCTTCAAACAACTCAGCCTGGGGTAGAGAAGGGTTTGAGGAAGTCTTTATAACAGCATTCCCAGTACCTACAAGGAGGTCAGAAGGAAGATGGAGCCAGTGTCTTCACAGGGCCTGTTGTGCGTGCTGAAGGATGGGCGACAATAAGTACAAGTAGAAATGAGAGGTTCAAACTGAATATAAGAAGAAACTTTTTCCAGAAGAGGACAGTCCAGCAGCTGAGCATGTTGCTCATAGGCATCGTGCAGTCTCCATCTTGGAAATCTGCAAGACTATACTAGTTAAGGCCCTACCCTCAGCAACCTGCTCTGACCTCATAGCTGATGTTGCTTTGAACAGGAGGCTGAACTAGAAACCTCTTGAGGTCTCATTCACCCTGAGTTACACTATGAGCCCGTGAAAATGTTCTGTTTCTACAGCTCCATCTAGTTCACAATTGTAAAAGTCTTTGCAGTCATGCTCAATAGGGATGTGATACATATGATACTTGTCATACCCCTTCTGTATCATACTTGTCAACATAGGAGACTAGATAATAGAAAACAGAGTAGCTCCAAAGGCACAAATACTACAGATTTTATTACCAGGGACTCTTTTCAGGACACCAAAAAGAAATATGAAAGCTATACAGTGGTCCAGAGCTCCAGGGTTAGCAGTGTTTACCCTGAATGAACTGCTGACAATGAGTGTGAAGTTCATTCAGAACCCAGAGGTACACAGATTTTACAGGCCAACACACTGAAGTGAAGAAAGCTTTGACCATTCATGCCAGTAAGACATGTAGCTTTTCAAGCCTGATTCAAAGGTCAGTGGTCTTAACTGAAGTGTTTGATATTCATGGCTGATCTTAATTGGAGTCTTTGATTTTCGTGGACAATTCCATGCAAATTCCAGAACTTTTACGGGCATAAAGAGAGGCATAGGAGATGAGGTAACACAAGTCATTTAGTCAAACTTCCTAAAATGCAACATGTTTATAAGTAGGGTCAGTTTTCCACTTAAGTAAAAAGATTACACAAGCATTATAGAAAAAAAAAAACTCATAATGAATCCAGATGTTTGAAAGATTGGAAACCACTGGAACACAGAAGAAAGCCAAGTTTGTGCTTATGCATTTCAATTTGTAATACTTTAAGGACAATACAGATCCAGAATTTTCTCTGGGAATAGTAACAAAACTGATGACTTGTAGGCTCACCAGGAACAATTTCTTCACTTTTTTTTGACTGAGATAGTAGGAACTACAAACCCTGACACCAACGTTAGAAGACTCTTGCTGTCCCAAAGAGCTTACAGTCTAAGACAATATGTGAACATGGATGGAGGAGGTATGAGTGGAGGAGTGGGAAAGGGCAGTGTGAAAACAAGCTAATGTTGATTGTTACACATTGTCCCTGACACACTTAACAACTGATATAATTTCTAAGAATCAGATTGTGTGGTCTTTGTTTGCATACTAGTTGCAAGATTTGACCCTAAATGGAATAGTTTTAAAGCCTGTACCCCAAATGATAGAAAGCATAAGTAAACATACAGGAAACATTGTAGTTGTTGATAATCTTATGGTATTTTTGCAAAGTACTTTGGAGCACTCAGAAAAAGAGCTAGTCTGAATGTTGTGCAGTGTTATGCCTTCCCATAAGGTACAACGCTTTTACTGGAAGGCACTGAACCCTTTTATTGGAACAGAAAGATCAAAAACTTTTTTTTGTGATGTAGAAACTGCAAAACAAATCAAAGTCACTGTCTTTTCTTTTTTCCAGTTTCTCCACATTTGCCATTTATCTGTCTGCAAAGAAAATGCAACTCATATATTCAAAAAGAATTTTTCTGTTCCCCTAGAAAGTTTCAAAAGAAAACTTGCTTTTAAAATGTAAATCAACCACTGTGTTAATATGAAGAGAAAAACAGGTGGAGGGAGGCAAACAGAAAAAAAAAAAAAAAAAGAGATGAGATAAGATAAGATAAAATAAAATATCTCTTATTAATAGCTAAGGTAGAATGCAAAGGGATCACTAGACATGCAAATATGAGGTGTACAAATTCTCCAGAAGGCTCTAATTCTCTGGTGAATAGAAAAATATGCCTGGTATTTCTGAAAAGAGTGAATAAATCAGATGTCTCAAGTTATGTAAAAGTAATTTGTGAATCTGGGAACCTGTCAATTGATACACAAATAATGTATGCAGTAAAACAATCCATCTATTATTTATAGCTGAAATTGTGAGGGAAACAGGGAAGAAATGTTTATTCAGACCACAACACAAAGCAGTTCTGGGTAATGAACCTTAAAAGTACGTATGGTTCTGATATTCAGAAATGAGTGTAACAGAGGCATAACTACCATTAATTTTAATGAGTACTGAATATCTTAACAATCCTAGACAGCTTTTAAAATCTTATATATCTTTTTCCTTTAATGTCTGACAGTTTAAAACAAGGCCACAGAGGTAACTTTAAGAGTTTGCAAGTAAGAAAGTACTTCAGTGAAATGGTATTCCTTTCTTTCCCTAGTTTTTTAAAGACATCAGTGAGATGAGGTTTTTCAGGATTTGAGGATTTAGGGGAAACTCTAGTTATTTAACTGCATGAACAGGAATGTCACAGAGGCAGTGAGAATCTCTAAAAGGAACAAGTGAAGGCATGTTGCCTGCAGCAGAAACAGAAACAAATGGCTGATACCAACTAGCCAGTACAGATGTAGGTGCCTTTGAGTCCACTACCAGATCAAGCCCTTTTCTAACGTTGCAGTTGATTGAGAAAAAGATAATTGAACACTCAGAGCGCTCACAGGAAAGCTAACAGTACTCTCAGTGCTCCATGAGCTAGAGCTGCAGTTCACAGGAATAACTCCACTGAATCCAAAAGAGCTACACCAGTTTACCCAGCAAAACAGCGTCAGTATGAAAATGGGAGTCAATAAATAAGAAGGCCATGGTATCCACAAGATCTACAAATAACCTGTGCTTGAAACAGGCTGCCCAGGGAAGTGGTAGAGTCACCATCCCTGGAGGTATTCAAAAGACGAGTAGATATGGTGCTTTGGGACATGGTCTAGGGGTCAGGGAGATATTAGACAAAGGTTGGACTTGATATTCTAGAGGTCTCCAACCTAAATTATTCTATGATTCTATTCTATGATTGTAGCACAGCATACATAGATACAGAAAGTACTCCACATGTTCTGTTACGGAGCATTTGCACTTCCTGTCTTTTGCCATCTAACCTTCTTGCCTAAGGTAAGTCTCCCTCTGTGGTCAGCAGAGAGCAATGAGCTCCTCCAGAAGGCAATTCAGGTAATGTAAGAGGTCTTCTACCCTGAACTGTACTCTGGAGGTGCATCTTCCTCCTCTGTGTGGCTGTACACAGATGTTACTACAACCATCCTCCTCTCCTGGATTACCAAAGTTATGTTTTGTGACTTCCTGCCTTTCCCTGCTGGAAAGCACAGATGTTGTCAAAGAAAACCAGTTGCCTAGCGTGATTTCCTTAATCCCACCAGCTATTCACCCTAATCCTTAAGAGCACTACTGCACGGTATTAAGCTGAGAAAATTCCAAAACATCAGCGATCTTCTTTTTTCCTTTCTCCCACAGATTTTAAGCCATATTAATAGGTCTTTCCTGTTTTCTTTATACCATATAGAGCCAAAGAAGACTAAATTCACAGAAGATTTCTTGAAGAAGGATATAAGTTTTACATTTGCAATTAAAAATAAAACAAACAACTATGGAGAAGAGTAAATTGAAAGTATATGTGGGAGGGATAAAGAAGAGGCAAGACTATTAAAAGGTTTGCACAAGTTTGAATGAGTATGTGTCCTGGTTTCAGCTAGGATAGAGTTAATTTTCTTCATAATAGCTGATATAGTGTTGTCTCTTGGGTTTAGTGTGAGAATAATGTTAACAACACACCGATGTTTTTAGTTGGTTCTAAGTAGTGAAGGATTTTTCAGCTTCTCATGCCCTGCCAAGCAAGAAGACCGGAGAGGCACAAGAAGTTGTGAAGGGGTACACACAGGACAGCTGATCCAAACTGGCCAAAGGAATATTCTGTACCATAGAATGTCATACCCAGTATATAAACTGGGAGGAGTTGGCCAGGAGGAAGGAATCACTGCTCAGGAACTGGCTAAGCATCGGGCAGCCAGTGGTGAGCCATTACATAGTGCAGTATTTGTCTTTCTTGGGTTTTCTATCACTCTGTTTTTGTCATCTTCCTTTTCATTACTGTTATTAGTAGTAGTAATTACAATTATTCATAATTATTTTTACTTCAATTATTAAGCTGTTCTTATCTCAACACATGAGTTTTACTTGTTTTCCACTCTCCTCCCCATCTCACCAGTGGTGGGAGAAGTGAGTGAGCGGCTGTGTGATGTTTAGTTGCTGGCTGGGGTTTAAACCATGACATTATATGAAGCTACTGATACTAATTCAAACAGAACTGCTTGATGCTTGTTCCAGTGTAGCTGGGATAGGATACAGAGGTTGTCAGCAAATTTGGGATCTGAATGTTACAGGCGCCTTCAAATAACAAAAAAAGAGAGAAAGGGGACAATAAGGAGATAATCCAAAATGTAGTATGGGATAAAACATGTTGGCTGCGGCTGAAAACAAAACAAATAGTCTGGTCAACTGAAAGCTATAAATTAAACAGACTTTTGCTTATTCCCATTAAAAACTTATTCAGGTGAAAAATCTACTTATATTTCTGAAATAGAAAAGATGCTAATATTGCAGAAGAATAACTATCAGCAGTGGTGTATATTGTAAAAACTTACCCATTTATTTATTAATTCCATATGTAGCAAGAAGAATGTGCCAGCCTATTTAAAATGACAGGGTTTTGAAGAATCAAAGCATCTTAGGCATACAGGGCAAAAAAAATATTTTTCTTTTTTCTTTTTTTTTTCTTTCTAAATTTGTGACAGAATCACAGTTCACACTGAAATTACTATACTCTTAAAAATTACCCTCTTTCCCTCATTGTGCAGGAAAGAGGCAATTATTGGTTACAAAAATACTCCTGAACACTCATACTTTATATAATCAATTGATTTGCTAGTGAGATATTTTGCTAACACCCATACTTTTTATTTCAAATCCTTACTCAAAATTCTTTCTGCTTTTGTTTTTATTTCATACAAAGTAAAAGAACTTATTTTTTTCCAAACAGCCAAAGACTTAAACATGTAAACTTCCAGTATTAAGTCTCTCAAGAAAGTTTTAATTCCTTCTCCCATTCTGCAAATATGAACGACCCCAGAACAGAACTCAGTAAACAGCTGATCCCCATGCCACTGTGGATATATTTATATTACTTTTCAGTTAAAATCATGCAAACTGTGTTTATCCTTACTCTGTGTATTAGTTAAAAGAAAATCTTCATAGCAAGCCACCCAAGAAACACCTTTCTCTTGTCCTTGATGAGTCTCAAGGTTAGTATTACCAAGTATGTTCCCTATTTACCCATGCAATTAATTTCATATGAAAAATTCTCATTGCTCCTGTACAAATCCAGCAACTTTCATGCATCACTAAAGATTTTTCTCTGCTTTCATGTAGTATATCAAAACTTTATACTCAGATTTTAGCAAGTGACTGTTCCAAATTACTGCAAAACATGATTTTGCATACTTGTGTAACACTATGCCTGATTTCAATTCAGATCTTTTAAGGGATGTTTAAAGTCAGGCTCTAAGGTATAGAAAAATGAGTTTACTCACAATTTCTACCTTCTGCTCTTGTATAATGCTCTCAGTTTGTGAAACTCAATCACAGTTTTCAGGCAGATCTTCTTGTACTTGCAACACCAAAAGAAGCCCTTAATACCGAATATAGGTGTGATTAGAGAAGTAACAGGAGTAACTGTTTTTGCAAGAGAAAAAATCCTCAGAGCCAGAGGAAAAAAAAAATCAACATGGCAATATATTGCTTTTTTGCAGGTGAAATCTGGGACCTTTACATTCAGACTTTCAATATTATAGCTCTTCATCTTCAATATTTCAGAATAAACTGGTCAGATATACCTTTACTAAAAGAAGTCTTAGTTGCATTTAGCAGATATTGGATTTTTCTTCACTTCCACTATTAGAATTTGTCAGAAGATATTCCATCTAGGAAGAGCTGAGTAAACAGACAAGTAGACATCATTTAGACAAATAATTCTGAACATATATTTTCCTTTTTAAAAAAGCGTCCTTTGAAACCCGTGGGTCTTTCATATTTTTAGTGCTTTTGAGATAAGTAGAGCTTTTTATATCAGAAACTTTCCACGTCAGGGTCTCTCAAGGAAAGATATGAAGTATATCCCTAATTGTGAATATTGATATTCATGTGACTAGTAAGGAAAATTTGTAGATTCTCTAGGGCATTCTCTAAGTTTGTGAATTTCAGCTTCACAACCCTCAGCCAAATATTTGGCAACATGCCATCCCTGGTCATCCTGCTGATGTACATACGAATTTCATCCAGTTTTGACTGGCTTTACCTCTTCTGTTTCTTTTTTTATCTTTGTAACTTGCAGTTTTTGAAGTCTCATCGGCGTACTTCTGTGTCTGCAGTAGCCTGAACTGGAAATACCCATCCAAAACAGACCATAATTATGGAGTGACACAACAGACCAGTGTTATCCTCCTAGACTGAAAGACTCACAACATTGAAACTCATGTTTCTTGGATGGTAGTATGATAATAACAAAGGAAAAGTACTAAGTATCTTCTTCCCTTTCCAGTGCTTTTTGATCATTCATAAACAAAATATCCCCTTTGTGTGTTGCATCTTTCTGCTTTGTAGTTGTCTGCCTCTGTGCATTTTCTTATGTTCTTGAAGAGAACAGTTCTTTTATGAATACTCAGAGATCTCATAAAACCACTGATCTTTCAGAGGAGAGATATCTGAAGGATAAACTCCAAGAATCTGACATCCTCTCTCCAGATTAATTTATAATAGAATTGACTTTCATACCTAGCTTGAACAAAAAAGACCACTTATCAGTGAGAAAAATTGCATAATAATGATTAGCAGTGTCACTCAGAATAATTTGATTACAATCATTATCCAGCTTTTTCTTGTAGTCATTTTTACTTTTCATTTCTACTTCTCCACTACATCCCCTGGTCTTCTGTTGTATTCTGACATTACAATGGATGTTCTTACCATCAATTTAAGTACAACAAATAACATAAAAAAAATAGTTATTTACTCATGGAATTTGTCTTTCTGAAAACTGTATATTAGGAAAAGTTCAGAGAACGGTAGGCTAGGATTTTAAGAAGTTGAAGTAACATATCCGATAAGGAATTATGGAAAAGGGGCAGTGCACACAAAACCTGAATATTTTACAAATATTTGACAAAAAACCCCCCAGCATATAGTAGAAGGAGCATTTACAGCATTTGACAATGATAAGCCACATCAGATTTTGGTAGGCAACAAAGGAGATATTTTCATAAGTCTTTTTATTTGCATTTTGTAAGTTACAAAAATAGACAACAGAATCAATAGACTCAAAAAATCTAGATGTCATTAGTGTAAATGTGTATTCTTCTCTACTTGCAATTTCTTCAACATCTGAGACTCATAATAGACTGCTAATCCATGATTCACTGCTACCACGTTACCTGTAAAATCCTGATAATACTTTTATAACATTATCAGAAATTTTAGACCTGTTGGAAGTGGATTAAATTTCTCATTTTCTGACCCTATTTTTGTCATTGACATCATGTATCTCATTTTTCAAATCCTAAAACTTTTCTAATTTTTCATAGACTTCGCAGTAGTTACTCCTTATTTTGAAGTCTACCCATCTATGAAATGTAGAAAAACATGATAATGATGGAAATGTAATTTTTAATACTAAGCTTTTTATTGGATAGATCAGTATTCAATGTAAGATTAACACTAATCTTGTTATTCAAAGTGTGGCTTTTCAGTTAGATATAATTACGCTAAAAGTTATTTTAAGAAAAAATTAGTTGTGAAGCAAATGAAAGAAAATGTTGCACGTTGTGTATTTTAAGAAAAAATAATTAATGAATCTTTATATGTAGAAGAGTGTGGTTACACAAATATAACATGGAAACCAGTAAGGGCTGTTTTTGACCCAGTCCTTTTATGAAAGACCTGTTTTCAAAGGCTGACATAGGATTCTGTTCTCATTCCAGAGCTTCCTTAAAGTGCTTGTAGACTGATAGATTTGTATTGGAGGATTCTGTCTTGTAAACATCAAAAGCTAAAAATATTTGTATAATGAAACATGTAGGGATCGCCTACAGTATAAGTATTAGCCTGAATTCAATATATTTGAGTGACTGCAGCCTTTGTGTACACAAATCCCACCAGAAGATAAAAATAAAGTGGACAAATCTGAAAGCAGGATAAGAAGATGAATTAATTCCATTTAGGTTTTTAAAGCCAATTAAATTTAATTTCAGATAATTATAGGCAAAATTTTCTAGCACACTGTAAAATTGATTCATCGGTTACGAGAAACATGAAATCGAGTTCAGACAAAAAGTTAGTGCAGTAAATTAATAAAGTGAATGCAAAGCACCTATGAAATACACGTTAGGGTTCTGAGAGAACTATCAGCCCTGACTGTCACTTATACCTGTTCATAGGGTCCTCCCACCCTGAACACCACCCAGGACCCCATCTCAGCCCTCCAGGGTCATCAGCCCCTGCCCCAGCAATGCTACAGCAGGGACAGGCTCTGGCTCCCCACAGGCTGGCCCTGCCTGGCCATAGGCCCTGACTGAACATAGGCCCCACCGAGCTGGGCCCACCCATGTGCCAACGACCCTGCCCAGTCCCAGCCTGTCTCTATCCCCTCCATGCCCAAGGCTGGAGCTCCCCGGTGTTCTCTGGCTGTCCTGCTCCTGACTGGGAGGTGTGACATGTTCTGGCCACCAGGCCGTGCCCTGCTGCCCTTGGGAGCCTCCACTACCCCCAGCACACCAACCCTGGGGAGCTGTCAACCTGCCCTGCTCCCTGAAAATACAAACAGGGAGAAAACTGCAGCATAATACTTCAGAATCAAATAAATACTGTGTAAGCAAGGAGATCGTTCTTCTGCATTACAACCTTATATGAACTTGCACGTGTCCTTAATATCATTCACCCAGAGAAATATGAGAGCATGTGCAGAAATACCAGCCCTTCCACCACAGTCACATGCTCTTGCCAAAGCACATGCACACTCTCTCATCATCCATAAATTCTTATAATTTCAGTCCACAGCAGCCAGCACAGTAGCAAACAGCTCCTCCATTCATTTTACTAAGAATGCAGTCAATGAAAGAGATTACTGTCTTCATAAGTACTTGCATTGTTCAATAAGTCTTCACATTTCTTCTGCTGTTAGAGGGTATGAATATGGGAAAAGGCCTTAAATTCTGTGTTTAAGAGAATACAGAACAATTTTACAATACAATGCAAACTATTTTATTGTTTCGTACAAGAAAAATATAGCAGTTTCAGAAAACTTAATGATCAACTATAGGGCTGTTGTTCTTTATCATAAAGTTTTAATGAGTCAACACCAAGGATTCATTAGTTGTTGATATTCAAAGATGGCCATACTATGACAATGTAACTTTTTTCATTACAACAATACCTGTGTCAACAAATTGCTGATATTTATAGTTAGAAATACTATAATGTGTTTCTAATGAGTGTTTTCATACCCTTAAATACACAAAAGTACTTCTGCAGGTTGCTTGTCAAGGCTGGACCAACTTCACTGAAAGTTCACTCACACTGGAAATGGTGATAAATAGCCATCTACTACAATCACTTACTCCTGTGGGTGGAGGTTTGAGTGCTTTTCATCTAACCTATCTTTAGATATCCACTGCAGAGATATCTAACAGTGACCTTCCCCCTGTGTGATCCCTTCATAATTAGTAGAAAGAAATAGACACTCTAGGGCATGATTCATATGACCTACTTTAAGCATCTACTTCAGGATGAGATGAATTGCACTCTAGAGGTGTCAATCTCTCCTTTGCTTCTAAAGAGTTTTAGATCACTAGCCACATGTACAAAAAGATGCCTAGATTTGGCCAGATGGATCTCACCCTCAGTGACATGACTGAATAGGGTCTGAGCCAGGCAAGCTTTCTCTGAACACAGCATAAAACTGGCAGTAGCAGAACTCTAAACCATCAATGACCTTGAGACATCCTGTTATTCTAGTCCAGTGTAAAAAAAGGATGTTCGTATTTTTACAGTATTGATTGCATTTTAAACCTTTTCTGTCAGATTAAAAAATGTATATGAGATTTATTGCAGAGTATAATCCACCTTTTTTCTTTGATCATATTTTCAAAAGAGCTGCACTCATAAATCATATAGATGTTGTATTATGTACTGGTTTAATACAGTAACTATTTTTATTCTTGTCAACTTACTTAAGTTTTTTCTTTATAATGAGCGTTGCAAAGTTTTTGATGTTGTTTATGGTGTCTCGTGGCTCTATGTGTCATTTCACAGATTACAAACTTTTCAGTTTAATACCCTGTTGAATGCAAAATACATTTTATTATGTACAATTGCAGTTAGTACTGAGTACATATTACAACCAATTATTCCTCATTACAATGTAGCTGTCTACTTATGTCAGACCTCATTACTGTGTCTTAGAGTCAGAATTCTGGTACCCAGGAGTTTAAAATATTTGAATACAAAGTAAAAAGCCTACAGATCAACAATCTTCTGTTTATTTTTAGTATGCCATTTTCATTAGATTGACATTTTAAAAGAACTTGACTCCAGGACCTTGACTTCCTTGTTCTCTCATAGTTGGATGCTAGTGTTGTGAAGTGAAATATCATGTTTATCGAAACTTTATGCAGTTAGCTTGGTGTGTCAGGAAAACTATTAATCAGATTAAGTCAAATGAGACTTTTATAGGTTAAATAATAAAAATAAAAATAATCCTGATCATGTTATAGAAACAGAATTTTGTGTCTTACATTTTATGACTACATAAAATACTGAAGTCAAAAGTATCCAGGGAATTTACACTGAATTATTCTTGAACAGTAGGGATCCAAATATCATGCAGATTCTCAAGTAACTAGCAGGTTAGGGAACCAAGTTCAAAACTCCCTTTTAACCTAATCTACTCTGAGAGATTCTTGAGATCTCTGAGGTCCCATTTTCAACACTCTCTGTTTCAAAGTACCTCAAACTCTACTTCTGGTCATGCTGAAAAGTACCCCAGTCAGAGTACTGCTGCGCAATTAGTCAGCTAGGGGAGGACACAGGCGAAGCATAAAACTTTCAACAGTAGCACTTAGAGTGATTTTAGAAACTGGTTCAAAGGAGTAATTCCAATAAAACTGGGATTTCACAAAAAAATCTAAAATGCACTGGTATCTGTAGCCTCTTAAGAAGTCTAGGATTCAAAAGGAAGACATCCTTTCACCCAAGTTCCTTGTAAGAGCTCTTGTAGAAGCTGTTCTCAGGGTATGCATAAAAAGACACTGATGTCTTTCTGATCTGTACTGTACACACTGACTCAAGAAAAGGACTGGAAGAGACAATGCTGGCTTCAAACTTTTGCTATAGAACTAGTTACAGCATTTACCGAAGAAGAAAAAGTTATCTTCCAAGTTATCTTGCATGCGTCATATCCAAGAAAGCGTCTTCAAGCAGAAGGCACAGCAACCCTCCTATTAAAACTGAGAAAAAACACGAAGTTCATAACACAGGAGGGAAATGACACAAAGAACCCCATCTGGCTTTTATTGTCACATAGAAATAGTCTACTGTGACAGAAAGCAACTAGGGCTGGGTTCATTAGCGAATCATTAGCTCAATACAACATAACACAGACTCTCAGTTTACAACTTCATGTATTTTGACCACATCAGTGATTACTTTAGTTTTAGGCACAACCCTTTGTTGGTTTGATTAACATTTCTTTAAAAGCCTCAATTTTTAGTTCCAGCTATGAAGTACATGTAACAGAAAGATCACTTGACACTGCTTTCTCTGCTGAAAGTTAAACTGTAATTTCAAAGCCTGCTTACTGAATACACGACATACATAAATGGAATTGCAGTGTATAACTCCTAAGTATGCTAAAATCTAGCAGTGGTAGAAATGGCCAGCATTAATGGCTTTGCTGTTCCTGAAATGCTGTGCTGCCATGGAAAGTAAGTATTGGAAGACCCAGAGTATCCTCTGTTCTGGGAAAGAAACTGTGGTGGTGATTATCTTTTTGCAATATAATAAAATTGAGTGATTTCATAACCTTATTTAATTAATTAACCTTTGTTAATACTTCTGTCCTAATTCAAGTTTATAATTTGAGAAAGGGGAGAAAGATGAAGTGAAACTATGGAATGTATGCAGAAACTTTTATATCAAGTATCTTTAGCATCAATTCTGACTATCCAGAAACAACTTTCCACTGGGCTTTCTCTTTGTGCCTGTTGTACACATCAAAGGTCCAGTTGAAAATTCAGGTCTTTTAACAAAACAAAGCATGCTAGCAATCCAGCCAGGAGCCAATGGATTCTTAACTTTGTCAAATTTTCTTTAAGTTATCACACAAAACTGATGCTGACAGACCTGTTTTATTTACATAGGTTAAGTATATCTGGGGATGAATTTCCTAAAATAAACTTGAAGGCAGTTACAGGTAATTATAACTCACTCCTTAACTAATCGCCATGATACTAAAGTGCCTTGAATAATCTAAAGAATTAATCTATTCAGGTATTAATTGTAATGAAAATTATCTTCTATTTCACTTTTTCCTAATGTAGAGTTGCTTTAATCTGCTCTTTCACTTTTGTTTCTTATTTCCTTGCTCTACTTTTAAGGTTCTTTTTTGTTACTATTTATAAAGAAGAAAGGCCAAGACTATCTAAAGAAAGTTTTACATTTAAACATAAATGCTTAATAGATTAATCACTATATTGATATGAATATTAAGTTTTGGTTTACTGTTTTCTTCTGAATGCATACAGTGACTCTGTAAAATAACTGCGATACATCAATAAACCAAAATGAATAAATTATTTTAATATAAGACATTTATCAATACATGCAGTTATTCTAATATTCATTCCCTTGATCTCACTAAAAATAACTTTGCATTAGTATATTGATCATTTTCAGGGCAACTCAGTGCAAAGATGCATATTTATACTTCAGACTTCTTAATTTCTCGGTATCTAGCAACATACTACTATCAAGTTTACTACAAACCAGATTTTGTTTCAGCTTTCTGGGTATTTTCTGCTTTGCTTGAATTTATAGATGTAGAAAAAGAAATAGCTTGTTTCAATTGCTGTTGGGGATGGCACTTTGCCAATAAAACCAGAGAGGTATAGATGCCGACATTTGCATTGAGCTAAAGCTACAGAAATTATATTAGAAGTTTCAAAGGTTAAATTTAGCAACCACCTATGTTTATGACCATGTGTGGATGTATACACACACGTGTATGACCATGTAATAAAAGTATTAGATAGAGATATAAAAGTTAAGGAAGAAATTCGTGTCTGTGGAGACTTAAACCAAAGAATCTCAGTGCAGTCACTGTGTATTGATCAGTTCATTATTGATTTCTCAGCTTGGCCTGGCAATGTTCCATCTCAAGGAAAAATGTTCCTCCACATTATTCACTGGTAGAAGGGAATAAATGTTTACTTCATTATCTACCCTGTGAATAAAAGCCACGGATACAAAATATTAGCTCTTTACAAGTTGTGGCAACACATTATTTATCTCTAAAGCTCACAGCTTTAACACTCAAGATCATCAGCTCATTATGATATACGCTAACAAAGTCAGACTATAAATGTCAAAAAATCACAAGCTACACCAAGCACAGGAGCTCGATGCTGCCATCACTAAAACTACACAGATCACATGTAGCAGCTGAAAAATGCTGGAACAAGGACTTGTAACACTCTGATTTCTGTTTTTGTGATAGCTAAAGGGATTTGTGGGAAGCTATCCTCTTCCTTCTGCTCAGGACAGGAGCTTTGTAGGTGTTTGTGGTGTCAAGTCTATCCCACCTTAAGGTACCTCAGCAAAATAGCAGCTAAGGGAAGCATTAGTTGTTTGCCTCAAAATCCTAAAAATAGTGCTTTTTAAGTGTCAAAAGTAAAAGAAGCTGCAGAAGATAAGAGAAGAAGCAAGCACTGAATATATCAGTCACAGTGTAGAGGCAGGAGTACATGCTTGTTCAGTGAAACACTTTGAATGGAAAGCAAGGATGTAATTGTATAATGCATTACTGTCACTCAGCTGGATATCGTTCACCTATGAGTATTAACACATATCTGACTTCTTGATGTTTCTGGTGTCTTCCTTTCTCCTTTTATTTTCCTTTCAAGTTTGCTCTTTCACAGATTATTTAATTTTTATACTCTGTCTTACATTTCTCATTGTACGTTCACTTGCAGGTTTTTCCTGGTCTTTCCTAGTTAATCTCTCAGATGTTCTGCATTAAACTAACTTGGGGAAGGATGGAGATGCTCCATCTCCCAGGAGCCAGTAAACAGAACATTAATAGCTGTCTCAGGCAATGCTGCATATTATATATTTTCACCAAGAATAACAATTTTACACTCACTGCTCCACTTAAAGGTATGTCACTGAGGCAGATCTGACATCTCTCCAGCAAAAAAGCCCAAACTTACAACAAAAAGAAGACGTATAGCACCACTGTCAATATTAATAAGTTCAGCATTCTGGGAGTGCACAAAGCACCCATCTCTGGGCATATGGGTAGAGTGTACTGCTACCCTGGAGTGCCAAGATGAGTGGATGAGGAAAGGAACCAGAGAAGGCTCTGGGCAGAAGAGTTAGACAAAGCAAAATAAAGAGAGAAGAAAAATTGAAAAATTATTATTCTGCTAAGTTTCCCTGTTCAGTTTCGGGAAACAAACAAACAAAAAAAAAAAAGCAAAACCTCCAGTAGTGATGTTTTATTTGGCATACCTTGTGGAGTCATTGCCCAAATAACTGTTTCCTTTGGAGTCAGTTCTGTCTCCTTTGCTTAAAATGGGGAAAGTATTTTAGGTGAGCCATTCTCCTGGGGCTAAAAAAAAAAAAAAAGGCTCAGAAAAACAAGATGTCTGAAAATCATTGCTGATGTATTATTAGTTTGATGGCAAAACATTTTAGCATAGTTTTAAGCACTTTGATGATTTTGCTACTGAAAAACAGAAGTTTTTGCATTTATATGGGTAAAAAGTACTTTAAAAAAGATCATATTTGTTTTACTCCAAGTCACAATAGGATCACATAGAGTGAGCGCATAGTTGTGTGCAGATTCCAGGTGTCCAAAAGGCTTTTCAGCCGCAGCATAAGTTAACTTGACTGAGCTTTTTTATGCTGGTGTGGCCAAGGCAAGAACCACTTTACTTCATGTACACTACCTACTTCTCAGAAGTAAAATATTTTTTTTCAAAAAGAGTGGGAGATGCTTCCCTATCCACTCATGTCTTCAAAGAACAATCTATCAAGTGAGCTTCAGAGCACTTTCTGCATTTCTCTCTCCTATAAATTTGGGGTCTTCATTTCTCTCTCCATTAAGCTCATATGACAATGAAGTTCAAAAATATTTCCACAAAATAATAACAATTATATCTACGCTCTTGTAGACTCATAATTACAGATATCATTATAATTTGGAGATTCCTCACCCTGAGCACAGTATGACACTAACAATTCATGTTCAGGCTTCTTTTTTTTTAATTTGGGTTACTTCATGACCACTATTTCATTTTGATTACCCCTCTTTTCTGTTCTTTCAGGAGGGGGATTGGAAGGAGAAAAAGAGCTCACATTATGTTTTTCTGTTAAATGATATAAGCTCGTTTGATGAAGTGAATGGCTTCCAAATAAAATTCAGACTTTCCGATTGACAGCTTAAATCCTTTCAAAGGCAACTTAATATATTCAGCATGTTGTGTTACTCTTACATACTCTAACTTTAGGTGTTAATACACATTTTAATCTTTTGGTTCAACAACAAATTTTTTCTCTTTCCTTTCCTTGCCTTGCCTTGCCTTGCCTTGCCTTGCCTTGCCTTCCCTTCCCTTCCCTTCCCTCCCCTCCCCTTCCCTTCCCTCCCCTCCCCTTCTGTCCCCTCCCCTCCTCTCCCTTTCTAAGAATTTTGTACTCAAACCCAACAAAAAGCATTAACAAAATGCTCCTGGAAAACCTGTTATTTTATATGATTCTGTGTGTATGCATAAAGTTTATGCCATTCTTAGAACAAGCTTTCAGGAGAAATGCTACTATCACATTTTTCCCCAATGTGTTGGAATTAAAAGGATCTGTTAAAAAATAGCATTAAAATCTGCATGTGAAAATGTAATTAGGATGAAATAAGTATCAAACCAGAAACAGAATTTGTACTGATAAAACATTTATTTATATGAACAGCATTGTTTACAGGCAGATCAGATAGCAAAGGGTAAACCTTTATGTGCCAAATACTAAAATCATGGGCTAAATACTAAAACCATACTATCTTTTATCTGGAAAAATTCTAGTAGCATGGGTTTTTTCTTATGTAGGTGTTTTATTAGGTATTTTGCTTATGCTAATGTCTAACTATTCTCATTTTACCTCTTGCAATACACTTGGTGTTCTCATCGACATTGAATTTGTCTTCTGCTGAAACTAAGTTACTGTTCACTTCTGCTGAATATGGTATATGATTCTTATGAGAAGATACAGTCTTTGTTACACTTACTCTTACTTAAACTAATAGTTTTCATGCAAACGGTGTGCATTAACATCTATGGTGGCTTACTCATTCATCACAGAATCATAGAATGTTTGAGTTGGAAGGGATCTTTAGCCCAACCACGCTGCCGTAAGCAGGGACATCTTCAGATAGATCAGGTTGCTTAAGCCAAATCCAACCTAACCCTGAATGTTTCCCAGGAACAAGCCATCTACAACCTCTCTGATCAGTTATGAAGATGATAAATTTGACAGTAACAACATAGAATATTGTATGATAAAGAGAGTGAACTTCAGTCTCTTGAAGAATTCAAAATATGATCTGAAAATTCCATCTTTTAACCACTGACTTTGATAATAAATTTGATGATTTTGATAAAATAGAGACAATAACTTACTTCTTTGTTCTCTGAAATACTTGTAATGCAAATAGAATGATTAGAAAAATTTGCAAAATGGTTTTGAAGATCCGTAATCAAGAAAGATAGTCCTACAGGTATATTTTTGTAACAATATAATATAAAGAATACCCTAAAAAGCTAGAGATCATTTATATTCTTTGCCAGATATTGCAAAGGCCTTCAGTTTTCACAGAAATTGTTACCCATACAATTGATAATCTCCATGGGCTCTTAATACAAGACAGGAGGTTAATATATGAACCGTGCATTAACAAGTCCCTTATCAGCAGGTTCCTTTGTTTACAACTTTTGCCATGGAAATAGCTTTAGCTGAACTGAGAAATTATATACAGTTCTTTGAAAACCATTTAGGAAACAAAAAGAATGTGACAAGTTTTACAGAATTACAACTTTAAATGTTGCAGCTACCACAAAGACTCTTCTTCTTCCACATGTTTTAAAGAGATACTATTGACAACATTTATTATGGAAACTGAAGTGTCTGATGTTCCTAAGAGCCATTTATAGTGCAATCACATGTCTGGTTTAAAGAAAAGTCATCTTCATTCTCCACTGCAAGAGCATTAATCATGCTACAGAGTAGCCTAGCATGATGAGAGAAAAATAAATGCACAAAATGCCAATTTAATTCCTCAGTTAAATCATGACCATCAAAAATTATGCTAAATCTATCAGAAAAATAGAAATTTATAATTCAAAATGCTATTTTTGTAGAGCTTATCAAGTACTAGAGGGCTTATATTTGTAGAGCTTATCAAGATCCAGTCAAAACCTCCCTGACATTGGGTCAGGACAACTTGTATTCATCACAGGCAATTAGCACAAAACCAAGTTACAATAGCCTTTTCACAGCACATTCAGTGGGTGTGATGAATCTACATTTGCAACAGGTGTGATAAATATAAACTCAGTATAGTTCAGTGACCCCATTTTTACTATTTCCATGAAATATGATAAAAAGTTCCATGATATATTAGAAAAATAGTCTCTCTTTAGTGTTGGAACAAAAAGTGGAATAATCTTACAGTATGAGAAGTAAAATCTTCCAGACTAGATTACCTAAAATAAATTTCTTAAAGGAACTAGTATTTCAGAGAAGATGGAACTGTTCCAGTATTTTATCTTAAAGATCACATATATGTTTCTTAAATGAGTCTTACAGATAAGATTGAAGGAAAATGTGCATAGATAATATACATGACATTTCAAGGGAGATACTGCTACAGATAAGATGCAGAAAAATATTCTGTAAAACTGTCTTATGCAATCTTCCATAAATTTTTTTTGTTCAAAATACTCCATCTACTTAGTAAAGAATTATAGGTGGACTACTCCTACTACTACTATTCCTACTACCAGTAACAATATACAATAGGAAGAAGAAACCTGAATTTAAGAAACTAGGGAAAATTGCTGAGTTATTTAAAGGCAGTACAATTAACTGATGTATGAGAAAATATGGTGGTCTTTAAAGGAGCCTGTTGGAATATTTGTGCAAGAACATTTGGAGGAGTCAAGAGAATGAGTAGGCAAGGCACGAAATACTCAAGGCTCGGGCTGAATTTCAGTAATGGAAGGAAAGACCACATTCTAGTGGCTGAACACTTAGAAACTGAGGCACACCTTGGATGAGTAATCAAAAGGTGTGGATAAACAAAACGTTGAGTCAATATAAGAATTTTTAATTTAAGGTCATGCCAGTATTGTTCATTCTAACAGTATATATAAAAAATTTTGAGGGAAAGAACAATAATTTAGTAATAGGCAATATGAATGTTAATATGGAATTCATTAGAGTAAGCCAAATTTATTCACAAACTTATTTCTTATTGCATACGTGGTTGTACATTGTTATTTTACTTTTTCAACTATTATTTTTCATTTATAGCTTTCCTGTTATTGATCAGGTTTGATGACGTTCAGTTTTCTCAGGACCTATTAAATCTGAATCTCCTCATCTTCCACATTAGATGCAATATCATTTTGCTATAATAAAACCATAATTTGAATATCATTAATATGTGGACAGCCAGCTGAACATGAGCCAACAATGTGCCCAGGTGGCCAAGAAGGCCAATGGCATCCTGGCCTGTATCAGAAATGGTGTGACCAGCAGGAGTAGGGAGGTGATTGTGCCCCTGTACTCAGTACTGGTGAGGCCGCAGCTTGAGCACTGTGTCCAGTTTGGGGTGCCACAGTACAAGAAGGACATTGAGGTGCTGGAGTGGGTCCAGAGAAGGGCAACGAAGCTGGGGAGGGATCTGGAGAATATGTCTTATGACAAGCAGCTGGGGGAACTGGGACTGTTTAGTCTAGAGAAGAGAAGGCTGAGGGGAGACCTTATTGCTTTCTACA